>QRFJ01001031.1:156672-243146 GCA_006176705.1 Cocos nucifera | reverse complement strand
AAGTCTTATTTCCTATTCCTCAATCATTATAGAATGACATAGCCTAAAGTTAACTACCACAGGTTACTGGGGTTACTTCAGAACTTTGAGAAGGATAACCAACTCCACAAGGAGTTGGTGAACTTAGTAGAAGATTCATTTTCTGGCTCTCGATCCTTTAAGAAAAAAAAGAAGAATAAGAAGAAGAAGTCCAAGAAGGTGCAAGTTTTGGCTAGGACATCTATGCAGGGCTAGACTAAGAAGATAAAGCCCGATAAGAATCAAGCTGAATACCTTTTTTGTAAGAAGCGGGGGCACTGGAAGAGGAACTATCCTTAGTACATTGCCTCTCTAGATCCAAATGGGCCAAGAAAGAAGCAAGCTATTGCTATGTAAGGTATTTATATGATAACTCCTTATAATTTCTCTATTTATGATATAATTGACTGGGTATTGGATACCGATAGCCCTTACCATATTTGCAATTCATTGTAGGGATTACAAGTCAGTAGGAGATTCGAGCAAGGTGTGAGGTTTCTGAATGTTGGAGATGGAAGATCAGTTCAAGTTCTAGCATTAGAAATCTTGAAACTTATATTTGAGTCTCATACTATTATTCTTAGTGATTGTCACTTTTGTCCTAGTGTCTTTTTCAATGTCATTTCTGTAGACCTTTCGACCAAAGACAATTATAAAATTTTAATAAAAAAATTATAATGTCATTATGAATGATATTACTATATTCTCTGGATATTTGAATAATGATGTGTACATGCTATCATAATCTATTAATGTACTCTATTCTACTGGCAAGCATCCTAGATTAGATAATGTTTCTGATATCTATATATAGCACTGTAGGCTAGGTTACTAAACAAGAATACGATAAACAAGTTGACTTAAGAGAAAATTCTCAAAGTTAATAATTGTGAATCACTTCCAACCTGTGAGTCTTATTTACTTGGAAAAATGATCAAGTCACCTTTTACTGAAAAAGATGAAAGAGCCACTAAGCTCTTAGGTCTAGTACATACTGATGTATGTGGGCCTATGAGCATAAGTGCCAGTAGTGGTTTTCTCTACTTTATTACTTTCATAGATGATCTATCTAGGTATGGATATGTATATCTGATGAAACATAAGTCAGATTCATTTGAAATGTTCAAACAATTTTGAAGTGAAGTAGAAGAACAAACTAGAAAGAGTATTAAAATTCTTTGGTATGACCAAGAAGGAGAATACTTAACTGGTGAGTTTCTCATATATCTAGGAGAGAATGGGATTCTCTTCCAATAGACTTCTCCAAAAACACCATAGCATAATGGTGTCTGAAAGAATGAATCGGACTCTATTAGACATGATCCGATCTATGATGGGTTTTGTTAGCTTGCCGATATTCTTTTGGAGATATACACTCGAATCGACTTGCTTTCTATTAAATAAAATTTTAAGTCTTTAATTAAAACTCTATATGAGATATGGATAGGGTGTAAGCTAGAACTTTCATACTTAGGGTCTAGGGGTGCACGGCTTATGTGAAATGATTAATCACAGATAAACTTGGACCTAGGTCTGAAAGTGTACAAGCGTAGGGTACCCAAAAGAGACTAAAGGATATATTTTCTATCACACTGATGAATAAAAAGTATTCGTCAACTTTAAGACAATCTTTTTAGAAAAGAAGTTCCTTGGTGAATGAACTATTGCCTCTAAGATTAAACTTGATAAAGTTCAACATGTGGAAAAATTGACACCAGTATCTGAACCTGAATTGAATCTAATTAGATCAAATCTGAAGCCCAATGTACTTATACCATTAAGTACATCTCGTAGAGTATCACATCAGCTAGATAGATACTATGATTTCTTAATCCAAGATGGTGATCCATCAAACTTGATGAGAATGATGAGGATCCGATCACCAATGCAGAGATCTGATTCCGAGAAATGGCTTGAGGCCATGAAATCTGAGATGGAATCCATGAAGGTCAATGATGTGTGGACATTGGTTGACCCATCCGAAGGGGTTAAACCTATTAGGTGTAAATGGATCTTCAAAAGGAAGAGTGGCACAAACGAAAAGGTGGAGACCTATAAAGTCTATCTGGTTACCAAGGGATATCGTCAATGTTACAGAATTGACTATGATGAGATGTTCTCCCCTATGGCAATGCTCAAATCTATTTGGATAATACTTACGATAGCTTTCCATTTGGACTATGAGATCTGGTAGATGGATGTAAAGATAGCTTTTCTGAATGGAGAGTTGTTCGAAGAGATGTATATGATACAACAGGAGGAGTTTACATCCACAGATGAGTTCAAGGTGTGCAAGCTTCAAAGATCCATTTATGAATTGAAGTAAGCATCTCGTATGGCTTCATTAAGAATGGAGAAGATATTAGATATGTGTAACCTAGAAGTCAGAATTGGCTGACACTTGTAATACACATCTCAGGGCAAAATTATAATTTTGACTATAAATAATAAAATGGGTTATTTTCTATTACAATGTATATTTGAAAGTGTCTGTGATACATCCCTTGAGTTAATGGTAATGATGGTTCATATTTTCAAGAGTTAAAAATTTAAAACATGAATTTTCATTATTAACTCATAAAATGCTCTCGACCATAGGATCATCATGAGGATGGTGATTGATTCGGAAGGTTGGTATACGATTGCTTCTTTAGGATAGATGAGTCTTGAGTCCATGGTATAGAGACATCGGAGCAAGAGTACAGGTACTGGTTACAGAATAAGGGCATTGAGCATGACCACCTCGAGCAGTCATAAGAAAGTCTACCATCTCGTCGATGACTGGTTCGAAACTACAGTGGTGTGTCTGGTTCATTGATCTGAGGTGCATCGACAGTTCATTTTGAGGGTGTTATAGTTTGAGTACACCATAACTCAGTCTCCTAGCCATTCAGAACTCTGAGGTATATGTTGGCTGTAGCATGTTTATTGAAGAAATTGGATTACACCAATAGAGGATCTATCAACCTCGATAGAAGAGGAGCAGCCCTATGATGATCATGAGAATCGAGTCCATAAGCCCATGGCCATGGTAGAGTGAAATAGTAGAAAGAGCTTCAATTAGTGTTTTTACATTGGACTTGAATCAAATGATTAATTCATATGATGAAAATTAGGGTTTGACGAGATCACCATAACCCTAATCCCATCGAGGATCAAGATAGAGGAACTTAATCACATAGTTAACTGCTCCAAGAGGTTTGTTTTTAGTTTTGATGGGTTGCCACCATATGCTGCTAGGTGTCATTGGTGGATTTTGAAAGCAATTAGAATGATTTGGATGATCGATCATACTAGTTGTCTGAATTAAAAAAGTTTTGATCCATCGGAAGGTATTTCGATGATGTCAATGATAGAGAATATGACATATCCCATTACCATATGGAACTGAACCTAACTGGATCATACAAACAAGGGTTTGGATCTAGATATCATCAATTAGACTAATCCAGTTCAATTGATTTGAATAAGATTCAATTAGGTTCAAAAAAATTATGCTAGCACACGATTGAGCCTAATGTTCTTCTTTAACAATCATTAAAGCTTATCTCGATTGAGCCAAATATATTTGGGCTCACTCAAGAATCTTTACTTGGT
Source organism: Cocos nucifera (assembly GCA_006176705.1). Taxonomy (NCBI): domain Eukaryota; kingdom Viridiplantae; phylum Streptophyta; class Magnoliopsida; order Arecales; family Arecaceae; genus Cocos; species Cocos nucifera. The sequence continues at coordinate 239,531 of QRFJ01001031.1, read as the reverse complement.
CTGACTGGAGATTGTCCAAGTTAAAAAAGGGTTATCTTAATTTATGAGATAAATTTGAGACAACACCTTCCATTTTTCATCACCTGCTAAATCTTATCCTTGGACTTTGGTCAAATGTTGACCTTTGATAGTTAGACATCTACCCATGTGTCATGCACCCATAGGAGAGAACATGGGGCTTTGTCACCCTACTAAAAGCCAAAAAAGACTGTTATTATGTGCCTGCAGCTAGCAGGAATTTGATTTCTGTTTCATGCTTAGCACAAGAAGGTTATGTGATCACCTTCTTTAAGGACCATTGTAACATTCTTTATGAAAGAAATAAAATTGCAAATGGTTTCCTTATTAATGGTCTTTATCAGTTACATATTGATGTACCTGTTTTAACTATCGAGCAAAACGTGAATGCCAAACGACCTAGGGATAGTCCAAACGACAGATATCTATGGCACCTGAGATTAGGTCATATAGCAGAAGATAGGATTAACAAATTGGAGAAAAATGGGCTATTGAGTCCATTGACTTTTGAGTCATATCCAACTTGTGAATCTTGTCTTCAAGGCAAAATGACTAAACTCCCTTTTGTTGGACATGGGGAGAGGGCCACAGATCTCCTTGCCCTAGTACATACTGATGTGTGCGGCCCATTTGATGTGCCGGCTAGAGGCAATTTTGTCTACTTCATTACCTTTACCGATGATCTGTCTAGGTATGGGTATGTGTATCTTATGAGACACAAGTCTGAAGCTTTTGAAAAGTTCAAAGAATTCAGACATGAAGTAGAAAAACAAACTGGAAAACCCATTAAGGTTCTTCGATCAGATCGAGGAGGTGAATACCTTAGCCGGGAATTCCTAGACTATCTTAAGGAAAATGGCATAGTCTCTCAATGGACTCCACCAGGAACACCTCAACTCAACGGGGTTTCAGAACGGAGAAATCGGACTCTATTGGATATGGTTCGATCCATGATGAGCTTCACAGACCTCCCTGATTTTCTTTGGGGACATTCATTATTAACTTCAATCTATTTACTGAATAGGGTTCCCTCTAAAACCGTTCCTACCACACCGTATGAGATATGGCACGGTAAGAAACCAAGTCTGAGTCATCTCAGAATTTGGGGTTGTCCGGCTCATGTCAAAAGACAACAAGCGGACAAGTTAGAGTTTAGGTCCTTTAGAGCTCGATTCATAGGATATCCTAAAGAGTCATTAGGATACTATTTCTACATTCCAGAAGACCACAATGTGATTGTGAGTCGACATGCCATCTTTCTTGAAAAATAGTTTATTCAAGATAGCGGCATTGGAAAATAGATCAAGCTTGATGAGAAAGTCTCACAAGTGGAACGAGCTAAGGACCAAGTGGAACCAAATCAGGTTGAGCCAATAAGAACACTACCTCCTCCACCTCGTAGATCGGAAAGAGTTTCCCGTCCCCCTGAAAGATACTTAGGTATTATTTCAGAGGATGTAGAGGAAATGTTCCTCATAGGTAATGGTGCTCATGGTGATGATCCCAAAACCTACAACGAGGCGATATCAGATATCGACTCCGAGAAATGGCTTGAGGCAATGAAGTCAGAAATTGACTCGATGCACTCAAACCAAGTCTGGACCTTGGTAGATCCACCAGAAGGTATAGTACCTATTGGGTGTAAATGGATCTTCAAGAGAAAGATTGGTGCAGATGGGAATGTGGAGACATTCAAGGCTAGACTGGTGGCAAAAGGTTATAGTCAACGCGAAGGCATTGACTATCAGGATACCTTTTCCCCAGTAGCTATGCTAAAATCCATCCGCACATTGCTTGCTGTTGCAGCCTATTTCGATTATGAAATATGGCAAATGGACGTGAAAACGGCATTCCTAAATGGATATCTTGAGGAAGATATCTATATGGAACAGCCGCTAGGTTTCACATCCAGTGATACTGATCACAAGGTTTGCAAGCTGCAAAGGTCCATATATGGACTTAAGCAAGCATCTCGGAGCTGGAACACTCGTTTCAATGATGTGATCAAAAAGTTTGGTTTCATCAAAAATGAAGAGGAACCATGTGTTTTCAAAAGGGTCAGTGGGAGCGCTGTTGTCTTCCTCGTATTGTACGTGGATGACATCCTCCTTATTGGGAATGATATTCCCATGTTGACATCAGTCAAGATGTGGTTGTCCAAGGAATTCTCCATGAAAGACCTAGGTGAAGCATCCTTTATTCTAGGAATTAAGGTCTATAGGGATAGACCGAATAGGATGCTAGGACTTTCACAGAAGATGTACATAGAGGAAGTACTAAAGAGGTTTAGTATGGAAAACTCTAAGAGGGGATTAATACCCTTCAGACATGGTATTCATCTTTCCAAGAAGATGTGCCCCAGCACACCTGAGGAAATAGAACGCATGAGCAAGATCCCTTATGCTTCTGCAATAGGGAGCCTCATGTATGCCATGCTATGTACACGACCTGATATAGCCCATGCTGTGAGTGTCACAAGCAGATATCAGTCAAATCCAGGTGAAGAACACTGGACTTCTGTGAAATGTATCCTTAAGTACTTGAGAAGAACTAAGGATATGATGTTGGTCTTTGGTAATGGAGAACTCCAAGTTCCAGGGATACACAGACTCGGACTTTCATGTCCGATATAGATGATCGAAAGTCGACATCTGGCAGACTGTTTGTGCTGGAAGAGTTCCAAGCAAACGGTGATACCATCTCATCCGCGATTACCTTGAGAAAGGTTACGTTGAGGTCAAGAGAGTCAACTCCACAGATAATGTGGCAGACCCACTTACAAAGCCGTTGGGCCAGCAGAAGATCGAAGCCCACCTTGAGAAGATGGGACTTAGACTTGTAGCCAATTGGCTTTAGGACAAGTGGGAGATTGTTAGATATATGTGCCCTAGAAGCCAGAATTGGCTGACACTTGTAATACACTTCTAGGGGCAAAATTATAATTTTGACTATAATTAATAAATGGGTTATTTTCTATCACATATGTGTATTTAGTGTCTGTGATACATCCTTTGAGTTAATGGTAATGATAATTCATATTTTCAAGAGTTGAAAATTTAAGACATGAATAATCATTATTAACTCATAAACAGCTCCCGACCATAGGATCATCACGAGGATGGTGATTGATCCGGAAGGTTGGTGTACGAATCGCTTCTCTTTAGTAGATGAGTCTTGAGTCTACGGTGTGGAGACACCGGAGCGAGAGTACAGGTACTCGTTAGAGAACGAGGGCACTGAGCGTGACCACCTCGAGTAGTCATTAGGAAGTCTACCTTCTCGTCAATGACTGACTCGATGCTGCAGTAGTGTGTCTGGTTCTTTGACCTGAGATGCATCGGCAGTTCACCTTGAGGGTGTTATAGTTTGACTACACCATTACTCGGTCTCCTAGCCATATGGAACCCTGAGGTGTATGTTGGCTATAGCATGTTCATTGTAGGAACTGGATTGCATCAAGATGGAATCTATCTACCTCGGTGGTAGAGGAGTAGCCCTATGATGATCATGAGAATCAAGTCCAGAAATCCATGGCCATGGTAGAGTGAAATAATAGAAAGAGTTTCTATTTAGATTTTCACATTGGACTCGAATCGAATGATTACATCATATGACAGAGACTAGGGTTTGACGAGTTCACCTTAACCCTAATCTGATCGGGGCTCAAGATAGAAGAACTTAATCACACAGGTAGCTGCACCAAGAGGTTCGCATTCAGCTCTGATGGGTTGCCACCATATACTGCTAGGTGTCACTGGTGGATTTTGGGAGCAATTAGAATGATTTAGATGATCGATCATTCTAGCTGTTCGAATCAGAAGAGTTCTGATCCATCGAAAGGAGTTTCGATGATGTCTATGATAGAGATCATGACATATCCCATTACCATACAGAACTGAACCTAACTGGGTCACACAAACAAGGGTTTGAATCTGGTGATCATCAATTGAACTGATCTAGTTCAATTGATCTGAATGAGATTCAATTAGGTTCAAGGAAATCGTGCTAGCACTCGATTGAACCTAACGTTCTTCTTTTACTATCATAAATAAGTTGTCCTGACTGAGCCAAAGGAGTTTGTGCTCAATCAGAGGCCTTCATATGGTCTGACTGGAGGTTGTCCAAGTCAGAATAAGGTTGTCTTATTTGTAAGACATTACCTGCCATTTTTGGTCACCTGCCATTTCTTGTTCTTTGACTTTGGTCAAAAGTCTACCTTTGACTGTCAAACGTTGACCATTGACCCTTTGACTTTTGACCACATGTCATGCACCTATTGGAGAGCTGGTGGGGGCCTGTCCCCCTGCCAGAACCTGGCAAGGAGAAGGGCGCACGCCAAGGGTGGCGTGAGCCCAAGTAGGAGGCGCCTAGGAGTCCTTGTTGGACAAGGACTCCACCTCCCTTTTTGGATTCCAATCAGAGTTCTACTAAGAATCCAGTTTGACTGGTCTTAGGCGCCCTCTAAGGAGGAATCCAGGGGTCTCTATTCCAACCAATCAGATTTAGATCTGATTTCACAAAGGGTTGTGATTGGTTGAGAGGAAGAGGAGTTGGATCACAAGAGGTCTATAAATAAGACCCTGCGCCCAACCCTAATTCTAATGAATTCAATTGAGAAACCCCACGCCCCAAGGCTGCCTCTCCCCTCCTTCTCCATGCCATAGTCTCTTCTCCCCTTGCTCTCCACGTCCAAAAGTGTTTTGGACTTTAGGTTGGTGCGATTCAGATCAAAGGAAAGGCGATCAAAAGCAAGAAGGCTGCGCTGCTGCAAAAGGACGACTGCAGATCTTCAAAAGAGTTTTGAAGATCCTCCAGATCAGATCCAGATCTGATTTTTGGAGGTGTGATAGAGAAGAAGAGGATCTCCAGATCCAACCCGAGTGGATACCGGTAGAGGCCAGGCGCTTGCGTGGCTAAGATCCAGAACCTTCCGCTGCAATCAGGATCATCTACAGGGTAATAGGATTACCCAAATCAGGTAAATTAAATTTGATTTAATTTATCTTATTTTATTTTATTTATTAAAATAATAAGAATCAGATCTGAAACATATCAAGATCTGATTGAGATCAAGAGAAAATTTTTGAAATATATCTCTTGATCTAATCAGATCTGGACGAACCTGGACCGGGAAATCAGGATTTCCCTTCACTCTTTCTATGAATTCTCTTCCTACAGGCAGTGGTAAGATTCAACAAAGACATCATAAGATGATTCCATATTTGGAGGATAGATTGAGAAGGAGAAGATCTCCAAATCTTGCTCGAGTGGATACCGATAGAGGTGAGGCACTTGTATGGCTACATCTAGAACCTCAGGCAAACCTCGAAATCATCATAGGGTAATAGGATTACCCATAACAAAGATATAATTAAATTAGATTAATTTAATTTAATTTATTTTATTTTATTAGATTGATAAGATTAGATCTGAAGAGTCTCAAATTTAATTTAGATCTAAGAGAAAAAATTTTTGAAATATTCCTCTTAATCCAATCAGATCTGAACAAATCTGATCCAAAAAATAGGATTTTTTCTTAAGAAGAGCCCTACATTTATAAATGGACAAATGGCCCAGCAGTGGTATTCCACCTCTTGTACATGGATGATAGCCTCTTAATTAGGAATGACATTCCTACACTACAAGGAAAAAAAATTTGATTGTTATCTCAATTCTCCATGAAGGATTTGGATGAAGCATCCTATATCCTAGGGATGAAGATCTATAGAGATAGATTTAAGAGGATGCTTGGATTATCCCAGTCCATATATATGGAAACTATGTTGAAGAGCTTCAGCATGAAGAATTCTAAAAAGAGCTATCTTTTGATAGGCCATAAAATTTCTGTCTCTAAGAAGGATTGTTGGACAACTCTTGAAGATAGAGTATATGAGTAGAGTCCTATATGCTTTGGTAGTGGGATCTATCATGTATGCCATGATATGTATGAGACCAAATGTGGCATACTCACTAGAAGAAGTGAGTAGAAACCAATCTAATCTAGGAGAAAACCATTAAAAAGTGGTGAAAGCTATCATTAAGTATTTGAGAAATACTAAGGACCAATGGTTGGTTTATAATGAGTTAGATCTGAAACTTATGGGATTTACTGACTCCAGCGTCCAATATGATCATGATGACAGTAGAAGCATATTGGGTTATATCTTTATCCTAAATGGTGGAGCCATCTATTAAAAGAGTTTCAAGTAGCATACTATGACATACTCTATTTGTGAAGTGGAGTACATTGCAGCATCAGATGCCGCGAAGAAAGCTATGTGGCTGAGATAATTCATCACCGAGATTAGAGTAGCACCCTTCCTTGATGGACTATCCTGCTATACTGTGATAGCACTGATGCCATTACTTAGACGAAGGAAGCAAAAGCACACCAACAGACGAAGCACATACTGCACAGCTAGTATTCTAGATCGAGGTGACGTTGACCTTTAGAAGATTGACGAAAAGGAGAACCTGGCCAACCCCTTCACTAAAGCCCTAGCAATAATGGAGTTTGACAACCACAAGTCAAAGATGTGTATTAGATATTGTGTCGAGTGGCTTTAAGGTAAGTTGAAGTTGTTGAAAAATGTGTCCCAAAGTCAATCATCAGCTTATTGATGGTTAAGCTATCTTATAATTATAATTTATTTATTAATAAATAAAATAATACATAACATTTTCATCATAAAGTCTATATCTTTTAATGAACTCCATTATTGTGATAAAGTCCTTAGGACTATTTAGTTTCAATAAAGAGAGGATTTATCGATTAGTCCTTAAACTATTCACCATCAAATAATACGCTGTTAATTAGGACGACAACATTTATCAAACATAAGTCATTGTATGTCACATAGGTTGGTTTTTCTCTTAACCAAGGAGGGTAGAGACGCTGGTATAGCATGCAAGTGAGATGTAAGGGTACATCTAATAGAATCAGATCTAAGATTTCAGGGCTAGATCTTGAAACTTTTTCATGATCAGGGAACAGAAGTCTAAAATTAATCAAAATTAATTTTAAATTCTAGAAAATACCTTAGATCTAAGATCTATTACATGATCATGGCAAGTTATTAAATTAGAAATTAAAAATCTAAAGAAGAAACTAAAACATATTGATCATATCAATATGTATATACACTACATCTAATGCAGGCATGAAAACAACAGATCAAATCTATTACCTATGCAAGTTAGACATTCTAACTTATTGATCTAGGCTTGAGGATGATATTGTGAGCCACATATGCATCCGGCCTCTAGGAGTCATCCACATGAGCCCACGAACCACGATTAGAAGTCTGATGTAGGAAATCAACACAATATGCTAGTACTATGCTGATGCTTCTTTGATGATCGATTTGGAACCATTTTCTTCAAATCTTGGATTCTTTAATTTTTAGAAGGAAGGGAAAAAGATTTTAAACCTGAGATACCTTTCAAAATTCTCTAAAGAAGGAGGAAAAAATCAAAGAAAAAATCGTAGAAGAAGAACCCTTCTTCTTCTTCTTTGTTCTCTCGGCTAGACACCTAGATTGATGTCTATGAAATACCTATGCCCCAATACTCTTTCTCCTTAATTTTTACACACCCCAAATGTCTCTCAATAATCTAGAATATATCCAAAAATTCACCAAAAATTCATCATATATAGAGGGATATAGAGGAGTCCTTGTCTAGGTCAAAATACCTAGACAAGGAATGTCCAAATTGGGCAAGACAAGGGGTACCCAACTCTTGGGTGCTCCCTCCTTCTTTTCTACTGTGGACCACTAGAGTTTATCATACAAAACTCCCTATAAAATCCACCAAAATCTTAGAAAAAATCTGGATGAAATTGGTGCACTGTATGAAGAGTTTTGGTTTTCTAAAATTCTATCTCATAGAATTTGAAATAAAAACCAATTCCTACTTTGACTTGGTCCACAATTAATTTACCATGTAAGAAAGAACAAGGAGGACTTTGGAATGTGGATGCTTCTCTTGGGCATGGAGAGTTCATGCAAAATCAAAGGGGGCATGAAGGGTGGGTTTTGAGACTAAGGTGGTGCAAGGAGGGAAGTTCCTAGTCTTACTAGGATTTTTATTTTGACTTGGTCCAACATGGTTTCTCAAACTAAATCAAACCAGAATTAATTAAGCCAAATAAAATTAGGTCTTAAACTAATTAAGAACTTAATTAAATTAGATTAAGTCAAATTTAATTATGATTTAATTTTTTAATTAAATTAGAAATTTGGGTTGATCTAAGTTCTAGTTGAACTAGGACTAGTTCTTTCTTGTACTTGGCTTATCCAATAAATCAATTAAACTTGATCCAATCAAGCCTAAACCAAATTTAATTAAATTATATTTAATTAAATTTAATCTTAATTCTTTAGTTTAATTAAATTAAGCTAATTAGCAATCTAATTGCTAATCAATCCTCCTGCAATACTTGCAGGAGGTTAAACAACAATTGTATTGATCGTTTAACCCTAAAATGATTCTTAATCATTGATCAACCATCTGATCAGATCGTGAACTCTAATATGTGTGACCTCATAGGTCCAAACCTAAACTGATAGTATAAAAATAAATTTTTATACTAATCAAAGTGATCATCTAGCAAAAGTACCTGATGGTCGGATAGGTCAAATGTGTAGAACAATATCCTTAGAATCCATGCGGATATAGTTTCCATATTATTCACCCCTTGATCAAAATGCTCGTAGGACACCTCAGAGTTCAACTATCAACTCTGATAAGGTTGTCCACATTATATTTCAAAATATCAAATTCATCTGATGGATTATCCTGGCAAAGATTTTGCTATGTTGAAATACAATGATCCATTTTTCTCCAACTCTTGGAGTGGTCAATTCCATCTTGATCATACTCTGACTTCGTAAGTACTTGACTGTACCCAAAAGTCTTTTGTTACTGAATTAGAAATTCAGTAATCTGATACCAAAGTACAGTGAGTTGCTTGTAAGTCACTAAGGTGATCTCAGGTCTAAGGGACACTTATACCTATATCCCATCAAAGACATTCTCGATAGCAAAATGCTCTGGAGTTGGTTACGTTCAATGATGATGTACCCATATATCTCACCTATATGCCATACTAGTATCTCTACACTCCTTGGTTAGGATGACAACCAACCTATATAGCATATAGTGACCTATGCTCGATAGACACTGTCGTCCTAATTAATAGCCAATCATTTTGTCATGAATAGATTTAAGGACTAATCAATAAATCCTTTCTAAGGACTAATCGATAAATTCTTTCTTTATCAAAGCTAAATAGTCATAAGAACTTCATCACAATAATGAAGTTTGTTAGAAGATGAATACATTATGATGAAAAAAATATCAAAAATATATTTTATTTATTAATGAATCAATTATAGATATAATATAGCTCAACCATCAACAGGCTGATGATTAGCTTTGGGACACATTTTTCAACAACTCCCACTTATTCTAAAGTCACTCAGCACAGTATCTAATACCCATCTTTGACTTGTGGTTGTCGAACTCTTTTATTGCTAGAAATTTAGTGAAGGGATTGGTCAGGTTCTTCTTTTTGTTGATCTTCTGAAGGTCGACGTCACCTCGATCTATGATCTTCCTGACCAAGTGGAAGCGGCACAAGATGTGCTTCATCCATTGTGTACCTTTGGTTTTTTTGCCTGAGCTATGGCACTAGTGCTTTCGTAGTAGAGCTGGACCGGACGATCTAGGAAGCGTGCTACTCCAAGCTTGATGATAAACTTTCTCAGCCACATAGCTTCCTTCATGGCATTTGATGCTGCGATGTATTCTACTTCACAAATAGAGTTTATCACAGTATGCTGCTTGAAACTCTTCCAACAGATAGCTCCATCATTTAGACTAAAGATATATACTGACATGCTTCTACTGTCATCATGGTCAGATTAAAAGCTGGAGTTTGTAAACCCCAATAGTTTCAGATCTAACACACCATAAGCCAACCATTGGTTCTTAGTATTTTTTAAATACCCAAGGATGGTTTTAACCACTTTCGAGTGGTTTTCTCCAAGATTAGATTGGTATCTACTCACTACTCCTAGTGAGTATGCCACGTTTGATCTCATATATGTCATGGCGTACATGATAAATTCATCACCGAAGCATATGGGACTACTCATATGCTCTCTCTTTAGGATTTATCAGACAATCCTTCTTAGAGAGAGAAATTTCATGGCCTATCGGAAGATAGCTCTTTCTTAAATTCTCCATGCTGAACCTCTTCAGCACAGTATCTATGTATGTGGACTGGGATAACCCAAGCATCCTTTTAGATCTATCCTTATAGATCTTCATCCTTAGGATGTAGGATGCTTCACCCAAGTCCTTCATGGAGAACTATGATGACAACCAGACTTTAATTTCCTACAGTGTGCGGATGTCATTCTCGATTAATAGAATATCATCCACGTATAAGATAAGGAATACCACTGCTAGACCATTTATCCATTTATAAATGCAGAGCCCTTCTCCATTCTTAACGAAGCCGTACGTTTTGATTATCTTATCAAAATGCATGTTCCAACTTTGAGATGCCTGCTTCAATCCATAAATGGATCTCTGAAGCTTGCACACCTTGGACTCATCTATGAATGTGAACTCCTTAGGTTGTATCATATACACCTCTTTGATCAGCTCTCCATTTAGGAAAGCTATCTTCACATCCATCTACCAGATCTCTTTGTCCAGATGGATAGCCATCGCAAGCATTATCCGAATGGATTTGAGCGTTGCCATAGGAGAGAACATCTCATCATAGTCAAAACCATAATATTGACGATACCCCTTGGCAACCAGATGGACTTTTTAGATCTCCATCTTTCCGTCTGTGCGTCTTTTTCTTTTGAAGACCCATTTACATCCAATGGGTTTAACCCTTTTGGGTGGGTCAACCAATGTCAATACATCATTGACTTTTATGGACTCCATTTCGAATTTCATGGCCTCAAGCCTTTTCTCAGAATTGGATCTCTACATAGCATCTATATAAGTGATCGAATTCTCATCGTTCTCATCGAGTTCGATGGAATAACCATCGTGGACCAAGAAATCATAGTATCTGTCTGGATGATGCGGTACTCTATCGGATCGTCTTAATGGTGTAGGTACACTAGGCTCCAGATTTGATCTAAATAAATCCGACTTAGGTGCACTTATAGGTGTCGGTTTTTCTACCTACTAAACTTCATCAAGTTCAACCTTAGAGGTAATAGCTCCTTCACCAAAAAAGTTCTTTTTAAAAAAGATTGCCTTAAGGCTAACGAACACTTTTTATTTGTCAGCATGGTAGAAATAGTATCCTTTGGTCTCTTTTGGATATCCTATAAATGTGCACTTGTCAGACCTAGGTCCAAATTTATCTATAACTAACTATTTGACATAAGTCGGGCACCCCCAAATCCTATGGTGTTATAGTCCTGAGTTACGTCATATCCATATCTCATATAGAGTCTTAACTACAGACTTATTTGAAACTCTATTTAATAGATAACAAGCAAATTTGAGTGCATATCCTCAGAATGATATCGACAAGCTGGCAAAACCCATCATGGATTGGACCATATCTAAAAGAGTCTGATTTTTTTTTCAGACACACCATTATGCTGTGGTGTTCCTAGAGGAGTCTATTAGGAGAGAATCACATTCTCTCCTAGATATGTGAGAAACTCACCAAAAAGATATTCTCCTCCTTGGTCAGATTGAAGATTTTTGATACTCTTTTCAGTTTATTTTTCAACCTTACTTCAAAATCATTTGAACATTTCAAATGAATCCGACTTATGTTTCATCAGATAGACATATCCATATGTGGATAGATTATCTATGAAAGTAATGAAGTAGAAATATCCACCTCTAGCACTTGTGCTCATTGGTCTACATACATCAGTATGTACTAGATCTAAGTGCTCAGTGCAAGTCTCTTTCGCCTTTTTCAGTAAAGATAATTTGATCATTTTACCAAGAAGACAGGACTCATAGGTTGGAAGTAATTCACTATCACTAACTTCAAGGATTTCCTCTTGAGTGAATCTATTTATCCTGTTCTTGTTTATATGACCTTGCCTACAGTGCCATAAATTGATATCTGACACACTATCTAATTTAGGATGCCTGCCAGTTGAATAAACTAAGTTAATAGGTTGTGATATCATGTACACACCATTGTTCAAATGTCGACAAAAAATAATAACACCATTCGTAATGATATTATAAATTTATTTCTTTATTGATATTTCATAATCATTTTTGACCAGAAAGCCTACAGAAATAACATTCAAAAAAAAATTGAGATAGAAATGACAATCACTAAGAATAATGGTATGGAACTCAAATATAAGTTTTAGAATTTCTAAAGCTAGAACTGAAACTGGTCTTCCATCTCCAATATTCAGGAATCTTTCACCTTGCTCGAATCTCCTACTGATCTACAACCCCTGCAATGAATTATAAATATGGTAAGAGCTACTGTTATCTAATACCCAGTCAGTAATATCATAAATAGAGAAATTACAAGAAGTTATCATATAAATATCTTGCCCAGCAATCGCTTGCTTCTTTCTCTGCCTATTCAGATTCAGAGAGGTAATGTACTGAGGATAGTTCCTCTTTCAGTGCCCTCGCTTCTTGCAAAAGAAGCATTCAGCTAGACTCTTATCGAACTTGAACTTTCTGGTCTAGCCCTGCATAGATGTCCCAACCTAAACTTGCAGCTTCTTAGCTTTCTTCTTCTTGTTCTTCTTTCCTTTCCTAAAGGATCGAGAACTAGAAAATGAACCTTTTGTAAGCGCACCAACTGGCATCACCTCTTTGGATACCAATTGATGTTCCATGATATCACTCGAATGTCAATCATCCTTGGCATCATAAGCCCCGATACCATATTGCGAAAGCCTCTGATCTTTAACATGGACCTGAAGGAACCTGTGACATTCTCTATGGGCAACAAACCATCGATCCTCCATCTAGATCTATGATGGGGTGCCTCCCTCCTTAGGCTTGAGGGAGATGTCCCCCTTCTCTAGGGCTTCTTCAAGAACCTTAGGATGGCAACTCTAGACAGAAAAGAAGAAGAGAGTTGAGGGAGAAAAGATCTATATTCCATAGCATAATGAAATCCTAATACAACCTATGTATTTATACATAGCCATTAGGCTCGACCAGAGAAACTCTCCAGCTAACCCAATACATGAAAGAACTCATCGAGCCCATGTACACGCATGTCTTCCATGCTCTTATCCTCTGGATCTAGATCTAACCCATATATGAATTAGCCTCCTTAAGACCTCTCAAACTAGGCCTTAAGACCCCTAGGATCATCCTAGATCCTAGCCTAAAATAGATCCTCACATAACTCTGCTCGTGCACTATCGGCTTAGTCTGAAACTGAGCTAGCCCAGTCCTATGCCATGCCAGCAGTCTCGAATGCATAGCTCTCTATTTTGCCTGTGCACTAAGATTTAGCCGACTCGATTTTGGACTGAGCCAGCTAAAATGCAGAAAATCTTCTTTCTACAGTCTTGATTTTCCGACTTTGGTTCCTTGCTTCACCTTATGTCCCAAGTCTCTAAAGCACCAACCAAGCCCCTTGAAGCCCTCAATACCTAAACCTCAAGCTAGTAAAGAGCTACATGAAGCCTCCATCTTAGGACAACTCTTTATTAGATTTATGTGCCCTAGAAGCTAGAATTGGCTGACACTTATAGTACACTTCTAGGGGCAAAATTGTAATTTTGACTAAAATCAATAAATGGATTATTTTCTATCACATATGTGTATTTAGTGTCTGTGATACATCCTTTGAGTTAATGGTAATGATAATTCATATTTTCAAGAGTTGAAAATTTAAGACATGAATAATCATTATTAACTCATAAATTGCTCCTGACCATAGGATCATCACGAGGATGGTGATTGATCCGGAAGGTTGGTGTACAATCGCTTCTCTTTAGTAGATGAGTCTTGAGTCTATGGTGTGGAGACACCGGAGCGAGAGTATAGGTACTCGTTAGAGAACGAGGGCACTGAGCGTGACCACCTCGAGTAGTCATTAGGGAGTCTACCTTCTCGTCAATGACTGACTCGATGCTGCAGTAGTGTGTGTCTGGTTCTTTGACCTGAGGTGCATCGATAGTTCACCTTGAGGGTGTTATAGTTTGACTACACCATAACTCGATCTTCTAGCCATATGGAACCCTGAGGTGTATGTTGGCTATAGCATGTTCATTGTAGGAACTGGATTGCATCAAGATGGAATCTATTTACCTCGGTGGTAGAGGAGCAGCCCTATGATAATCATGAGAATCAAGTCCAGAAGCCCATGGCCATGGCAGAGTGAAATAATAGAAAGAGTTTCTATTTAGATTTTCACATTGGACTCGAATCGAATGATTACATCATATGACAGAGACTAGGGTTTGACGAGTTCACCTTAACCCTAATCTGATCGGGGCTCAAGATAGAAGAACTTAATCACACAGGTAGCTGCACCAAGAGGTTCGCATTCAGCTCTGATGGGTTGCCACCATATACTGCTAGGTGTCACTGGTGGATTTTGGGAGCAATTAGAATGATTTAGATGATCGATCATTCTAGCTGTTCGAATCAGAAGAGTTCTGATCCATCGAAAGGAGTTTCGATGATGTCGATGATAGAGATCATGACATATCCCATTACCATACAGAACTGAACCTAACTGGGTCACACAAACAAGGGTTTGAATCTGGTGATCATCAATTGAACTGATCTAGTTCAATTGATCTGAATGAGATTCAATTAGGTTCAAGGAAAATCGTGCTAGCACTCGATTGAACCTAACGTTCTTCTTTTGCTATCATAAATAAGTTGTCCTGTCTGAGCCAAAGGAGTTTGTGCTCAATCAGAGGCCTTCATATGGTCTGACTGGAGGTTGTCCAAGTCAGAAAAAGGTTGTCTTATTTTGTAAGACATTACCTGCCATTTTTGGTCACCTGCCATTTCTTGTTCTTTGACTTTGGTCAAAAGTCTACCTTTGACTGTCAAACGTTGACCATTGACACTTTGACTTTTGACCACATGTCATGCACCTATTGGAGAGCTGGTGGGGGCCTGTCCCCCTGCCAGAACCTGGCAAGGAGAAGGGCGCACGCCACCCTAGGCGTGTGCCCAAGTTGGAGGCGCCTAGGAGTCCTTGTTGGACAAGGACTCCATCTCCTTTTTGGATTCCAATTAGAGTTCTTCTAAGAACCAACTTTGACTGGTCTTAGGCGCCCTCTAAGGAGGAATCCAGGGGACTCTATTCCCACCAATCAGATTTAGATCTGATTTCACAAAGGGTTGTGATTGGTTGGGAAGAAGAGGAGTTGGATCACAGTTAGTCTATAAATAAGACCCTGTACCCAACTCAATTGATTAAAGAGATTGAATCCATATGCCCCAAGGCTGCCTCTCCCTCCTTCCTCCATGCCAAACCACCTTCTCCCCTTGCCTCTCCACGTCCAAAAGGAGTTTTGGATTTTTGGTTGGTGCGATTCAGATCAAGAGAAAGGCGATCAAAAGCAAGAAGGCTGCGCTGCTGCAAAGGACGACTGCTGATCTTCAAAAGGAGTTTTGAAGATCCTCCAGATCAGATCCAGATCTAATTTTTGGAGATGTGATAGAGAAGAAGAGGATCTCCAGATCCAGCCTGAGTGGATACCGGTAGAGGCCAGGCGCTTGCGTGGCTAGATCCAGAACCTTCCGCTGCATACAGGATCATCAACAGGGTAATAGGATTACCCAAATCAGGTAAATTAAATTTGATTTAATTTATCCTTATTTTATTTTATTTATTAAAATAATAAGAATCAGATCTAAAATATCTCAGATCTGATATAGATCAAAGAAAAAATTTTTGAAATATATCTCTTGATCTGATCAGATCTGAACGAACCTGGACCGAAAAATCAGGATTTTCCCTTCAACTGGTATCAGAGCCATGGTTCTAAAAATGTTTAGATCTAATTTTAAATTTATTTTAATTAAAAAATAATTGATTTTAGATGTCACATGAGATGTGATCAGATCTGAAATCAGAAAAAATTAAAATTAAATGATTTGGATCTAAGATTAGAAATATGCATGACTAGTTCTAAAATAGAATAGTTCTATAGAATAGTCTTGCATGTTTTTCAATTTAATCTTGATTAAATCCTATATTTTAGATCCATTTATTTACTATTTTTTGATATTATAATGGTTATAATAACATCTAAAAAATAGCAAATAAAAATTATTTAATTTTAAACATCATATGAGATATGATTGATGCATGTCTAGACTAGTTGTAGAATAGTTCTACATAGTTATCTAGATTAGAATTTATTTTGATAAGATCAATTTAAATCTAATTTTTTAGATTATTATGAGATAATTTAGATCTGAAAAATATGCATGATTCGATACATGAGATGTATGCAAAATATGCCATGATTAGATCTACTTTGTATATGAGATATATGATATAGATCTGATACTGTTTTGTAGTATTGAATGTTCCTGATTAAGGCGTTCCTCTTGGCCGTCCGGTCATAAGAACGAAGAAGGGTTTAAAGGCCCTCTCTTCCCATTCGATGGGGTGTTCTTATGATGTGTAGGGGTGCTGCGTGTTCGTCCTTAATCAGAAATCCAAAACTTACTTTCTGCAAAATCCTAGATCCTGAAACCCTAGGATTTATTGTGCATATTTTGTTTATGAACCCTACTTAATTAAGAATTAAGTTTATGGAATATTAATTAGGTCTAAAATTGAGAATTTTAGATCTAAGACATATTCATAATACTGGGTTCGGGCTTGGGTAGCTCAATTAGGTCTAAGCGGTTGATCAAACCGAATCAAGAGTTGGTTAGATGGGATCAACAATGCTTAAATTGACCAGCCTAATAGGATTAAGTCTGGGTCAAGATCGAGTCACGATCAAGCAAGACCTAATTAGGCTCAGAGGTTAGAGTCTGGATTGTAGGCTAACCCAATTGGTTCTGACTCAACAATTTGGTGTCTAAGGTAAGTTTGGCACATACGACCGACTGATTTTTAATTGGAAGCTACTCGACCTGAATGCATTCTTGTACGAGTTAATGGCATATTCCTTCCACCGGTCTCACTTACCTGGCCATATCTGTTGACACAGTTCTGATCTGAGGTGGTCAATAATCCGAGCTAACCCATGCCACTAGGTTAGTCATAATTGTTATGACTAAGCCAAGTCTAGTTTAATGAGACCTGAATCAATTCTCCCTAAGAAAAGATTAAGTCTGAGGTCTTCCACCATTGTAGATGTGCGGGCCCTTCCCGGGGTTGATTGTTCTCGACTGGATACAGTGGCTCAGTTGCACCGGGAAGATGCAACCATGTCTATTAGGCATTGGATGCTATGGGCTGGAGGATGAGTTGGGCTCAATATTCCAGATACGGTGAGAGACTCAATTAGGAAACCCAGTCTATGCAAATGGTGGGTCTGACTTAACTAAGGAGTGGATCAATATTCCAGATACGGTGAGATTCATGAATTAGAGACCAAGTTTGGGTGCACCATGATTAGAGAATCATTGAACAAGAGTTGTTCACTCATTGGCTAACCCATCACCAATAACTGTTAGGTGAGGTGATGAGTCAGTTGGTGAGACCGCACCACCCACTAGAAATCATTAATCGTGGAGATTTTCGCATCTCTACAGAGGGAGTGTAGGGATCCGAGAAAATAGTGGGAGCTAATTTGTTTAAAAATAAAATTCCTAAACAAATTGGTCAAGTCAAAATTACAATATCTAACTAGAATCTTTGACTCTCTACAGGAAAATGTCTGCGTCCAACCCATTGGCACGTATCCTGGACACACATAGACTGACCGGATCCAATTATAAAGATTGGCTCAGGAACTACAAAATTATTTTGGGTTCTGAGAAGTTAACCCATGTTTTGGACCAGGACCCTCCCACCTTACCAGCCCATCCATCTGTTGAACAGAGAGCATCTCTAGAAAAATGGATAGATGAAGATAATAAGGCCAGATATTACATGTTGGGCTCGATGTCTGATGAGCTCCAGCGCCAACATGAGGATATCGGAACTGCACGCCAAATGTTGGCTCACCTGCAGGAGATGTTTGGTGAACAGAGTCGCGCAGCCAAATATCAAGTCACGAAACGACTTTTTAAGGCTAAGATGCATGATGGGCAGTCAGTCCAAGATCACTGTCTGACAATGATCAAGGACATGGAAGAGCTTGAGAAGCTCGGTGTGAAGTTGGACTTGGACCTGTAGAACGATATTATTCTGCAATCCTTGACTGATGCATATAGGGAATTCATCATGAATTACCACATGCATAAACTTCAGAATTTCTTGGCCGAATTAATGAATATGCTGGTTACCACTGAGCTTTCTATGAAAGGTTCTAAAGGCTCAGTTCTTGCTATGGAATGGACTTCTTCCAAAAGAAAGTCTTCTGAAAAGAAAAAGAAGTTTGTAAAAAAGCAAAAGGTGGAAGGATCAAAGTAGAAGAAGGAAGAGCCGAAGAAGAAGGCCGATGGCAAAGGAAAGTGTTTCCATTGCAACAGCGACGGCCACTGGATGCGGAACCGCCCTATTGGCCACCCTGAAGAACAAGAAGGAAGGTCCTTCTAGAGGTATGCTCGTTATTGAGTCTAACCTTACGATTTCTTCTGCATCCAGTTGGGTGCATGACTCTGGTTCTAGTGCTCATCTATGCACTTCTATGCAGGGTCTTGAGGGTAGCAGGAGGCTGAGGGATGGAGACATGATCCTACGTGTCGGTAATGGAGCAAGAGTTGCTGCAGTAGCCGTGGGAACATACCATCTTTGATTACCATCTGGTTTAGACTTAGTTTTGAAAGACTGTTATTTTGTGCCTGCAGCTAGCAGGAATTTGATTTCTGTTTCATTCTTAGCATAAGAAGGTTATGTGATCACCTTCTTTAAGGATCATTCTAGCTGTTCGAATCAGAAGAGTTCTAATCCATCGAAAGGAGTTTCAATGATGTCGATGATAGAGATCATGACATATCCCATTACCATATAGAACTAAACCTAACTACATCACACAAACAAGGGTTTGAATCTGGTGATCACCAATTGAACTGATCTAGTTCAATTGATTTGAATGAGATTCAATTAGGTTCAAGGAAATCGTGCTAGCACTCGATTGAACCTAACGTTCTTCTTTTGCTATCATAAATAAGTTGTCCTGTCTTTGCCAAAGGAGTTTGTGCTCAATTAGAGGCCTTCGTATGGTTTGACTGGAGGTTGTCTAAGTCAGAAAAGGTTGTCTTATTTTGTAAGACATTACCTACCATTTTTGATCACCTGTCATTTCTTGTTCTTTAACTTTGGTCAAAAGTCTACCTTTGACTGGTCAAACGTTGACCATTGACACTTTAACTTTTGACCACATGTCATGCACCTATTGGAGAGCTGGTGGGGGCCTGTCCCCCTACCAGAACCTAGCAAGGAGGAGGGCGCATGCCACCCTAGGCATATGCCCAAGTTGGAGATACCTAGGAGTCCTTGTTGGACAAGGACTCCACCTCCCTTTTGGATTCCAATTAGAGTTCTTCTAAGAATCCAGTTTGACTATCTTAGGCGCCCTCTAAGAAGGAATCCAGGGGACTCTATTCCCACCAATCAGATTTAGATCTGATTTCACAAAGGGTTGTGATTGGTTGGGAAGAAGAGGAGTTGGATCACAGTTAGTCTATAAATAAGACCCTGTACCCAACTCAAAGAAGAAAGAGATTCCATATGCCCCAAGGCTGCCTCTCCCCTCTTTCTCCACGCCAAAACACCTTCTCCCCTTACTCTTCATGTCCAAAAGGAGTTTTGGATTTTTTTTGGTGTGATTCAAGCAAGAGAAAGGCAATCAAAAGCAAGAAGGCTGCGCTACTGCAAAGGACGACTGCTGATCTTCAAAAGGAGTTTTGAAGATCCTCCAGATCAGATCCAGATCTAATTTTTGGAGATGTGATAGAGAAGAAGAGGATCTCCAGATCCAGCCTAAGTAGATATTGGTAGAGGCTAGGCGCTTGCATGGCTAGATCCTGAACCTTCCGTTGCATACAGGATCATCAATAGGGTAATAGGATTACCCAAAATAGGTAAATTAAATTTGATTTAATTTATCCTTATTTATTTTATTAAAATAATATTAATGAGATCTGAAACATCCCAGATCTAATACAAATTAAAAAAAAAAATTTTGAAATATATCTCTTGATCTGATCAGATCTGAACGAACCTGGACCGGGAAATCAGGATTTCCCTTCACTCTTATCCTAGCCTTAGGACCATACCTATCCTAGCCTCTCCGAAGCCCTCACCTTGGCTCCATCGTGGCCTCCCAAGATTTGGAAGCACCACAAATCCTCATAATCTCCATCTTGGTCCTCCCAAGTCTTAGCAAACCTCTCGACAATGCTCTCCTGCACGTTCCCACTGTCCCTACGCACTCGACAGCTCCTTGTGCAATCATCGCCTCTGCCAATCCTCTTTAGCTGTTGTACACCTTTGAGGCCTTTGGGATGACCGCCTCCATCGCTGAAGACCTTGACTTGCACCTCTACACCATCCTGAAATTGTAAGATCCCTTTTGCTTAGCAGCTGCATCACTTTTTTTGAATTTTTCTAGAGAATTCACAATGTTCCTATACTGGCACATACTACAAACCCTGACATGGTCTTCTCAGAACTACGCCTGTCCTCCTGCATATGCCGCTCCATCTGAAACTGTGCATCACCAATACTCTGAACTCATGTCAAATTTTTCTCCAATTATAAAGCCACCTCTTCGAAGCTCTACCTATATCCGAAGTCCACATGATGCCATAGAAGTCGACTCTGTCACCGAGTCCCTCGAGGCCAACCACTCAATGCTGTACTGCTGAGTCTACCGCTATACCTTAAACACCATCGCTATCCCTTCAAATCCTTCACACTCCATGGACTCCTTCGAAGCTATCTTGGATACCTTCGTAACCTGCGGGCACCTCCAAAACCTAAGAGTTCATCCAACTCTTCTAAGCTCACTTAAGTTGCACCTGAAGAACCATCCTCCATCTGAACCATGACTCACCTTGATGCTCCTACAGAAAAAATCTGATCCATGATACTTCCAGCAGCTAGAGACCTCCTGGCGCTCCCTGAGACCTCCTGACTCTCCCTAAGATCAGCTCTCGATCTTTCTGAGAAGCCCCTGACACCATCTACTGAGATACACTCCTTGGCTACTACACCACCGAGCCTCTCTCAGTCCTATGCCTCCAGGGTAGCGCTCTTGCAGCACTCCAGCACTTCCTGACTTGTCTCTATGCTGCTCTACAGCCATCCAGTCCTAACGTACTAGACCTCCATGGATCATCAATCTCTATCACTCCTAAGACTCCGCAAATCTATGCTCTGGTTGAACTACTGAATACATCTCCGACTACTTCCCCACCTGCCTGATATCGAAGGACGTATAGTCACTTCTTCAGCCTTCCTTCGATCATTATCCCTTGAAAAATGTCTCTTCAATAGCCCTACACTGCCCATCTTCCTAGAAAACCCTAATGCTCTTTGCTGAGATACCTCTCTCGACTGCTGCATCGTCGAGCCTCTCTCAGCCCTGCATCTTTAGAAAAATGCTACTGCAGCACTCCAGCACTCCCTGCCTATCACATAACCATCATACACCTCGACCTTTCCATCAAGACCGATCAGCAAATCGTGCACCAAATTCTTTCACCCTGAAAAAATCCTTTCCATTAATCCTCTCAACCTCCACCTTCAACTCGCTGCTCTCGGTTGGCCAAACCACAGCAATAATGAGGTAGATTTGAGATATATCATGGAATCCTTGTGCAGATTTCTGATTTCACCTTGTATGACTTCTCCTTCACTTTCATGCACCATCAGGCTCTGGTAATAGATGTAAGCGCACCAACTAGCATCACCTCTCTAGATACCAATTGATGTTCCAAGATATCGCTTGAATGCCAATCATTCTTGGCATCATAAGTCCCAATACCATGTTGCGAAAGCTCCTAATCTTTAACACGGACCTGAAGGAACCTGAGACATTCTCTATGGGTAGCAAACCATCGATCCTCCATCTGAATCTGTGATGGGGTGCCTCCCTTCTCGGGCTTGAGGGAGATGCCCCCCTTCTCTAGGGCTTCTTCAAGAACCCTAGGGTGGCAACTCTAGAGAGAAGAGAAGAAGAGAGTTGAGGGAGAAAAGGTCTATATTCTATAGCATAATGAAACTCTAATACAACCTATGTATTTATACATGGCCATTAGATCCAACCAGAAAAACTCCCCGACTAACCCAATACATGAAAGCACTCACCGAGCCCATGTACACCCATGTCTCCCATGCTCTCATCCTCTAGATCTAGACCTGATTCATACATGAATTAGCCCCCTTAAGACCTCTCAAATCAAGCTTTAAGACCCCTAGGATCATCCCAGACCCTAGCCCAAAACAGACCCTCGCATAACTCTGCCCACAGCCGGCTCAGTCTCAGCACTGAGCTGACTAAGCTCCACTGGATTGGCTCAGTCTGAAATTGAGCCAACCTAGTTCTATGCCGTGTTAGCAATTTCGAACGTGCATCTCTCTATTTTGCCTATGCACTAGGACTTAGCCGATCCAATTTTGGACTGAGCAGGCTAACCTGCAGAAAATCTTCTTTCTATAGTCTTGATTTCCCAGCTTTGGTTCCTTGCTTCACCTTGTATTCCAGGTCTCCAAAGCACTAACCAATCCCCTTAAGTTCCTCAGTACCTAAACCTCAAGCCCATGAAGAGCTACATGCCGCGTCCATTCTAAGATAACTTCTGTCCTAGCCTTAGGACCACACCTGACCTAGCCTCCTCGAAGCCCTCACCCTAGCTCCGCCCATGGCCTCCCAAGGCTTGGGAGCACCATAAATCCTCACATCTTTCACTATGTTTACCGACTCTTTGTGAAGTTGGTGATCCTTCTCAAAGTTTTGAAGCAACCCTAGTAACCCATGGTAGTCTATTTCAAGCTTTGTCATTCTAAAATGAGTAAGAAATGGAAGAAAAGACTTGGACAATGAGTTCAATATTGCATCCTTCCCATGCTATTTATGCAAGAAAAAGCCAAGCTTGCTCAAACATTGTATCAGCTCGATCATGTATAATACATGATCAGTGACAGAGTCACCATCCTACATCCTGGCGTTGAAAATGGCACAACTAGTCTTGTGCCTCTCTACGTCATCAGGTGTGCCAAAGAAATCCTCCAACACTTAAAGCATGTTCTTTGGTTGAGCCATCTCAAATCTATGACTGAACTCATCACTCATAGCAACCAGCATAACATAGCGCACCATGGTCCGGTCATTAAGCCACTTCTGATAAGTGTCTCTGACTGTTCCACGTGCATTGGTAGTTGGCTCCTAAGGTGTAGGATTCGTTCATGCTCTAGGATAATTTTCAACTTTTGGTACCAACTATTGATATTGGATCCCACCAACTTATCATTATCTAATAATGATCGGAGCGATAGGATAGTGGCCATAACTGCACCAAGAAAAATTATAACCTAATTAGTAATTGATTTGTTAAATCTAAAGATTTAGATTCTAATCGAAAGATTCTCTCACTATTTTATTCAAATTGATAGCCTCTACCTCAAATTTGAGAAATTACCTTAATTTCTTAGTTGATACTAGAATCCACATAGACTGCACACGAGCTGAACTTTGATCGATCAACCCATGTACATCTAAGGATAGATTCATAATTAATTATTTCTTTAAATAATTTCTAATAATTAAATTTTATCTCAGTCTCTAATCAGTGGGCTTTGGCCTCCACTGAAAAGGTTTGGTTAGGTCCAACCATTAACATGACCATACTTGACCCATCAAACCAATGAATGATTAGGCCTAACTTTGGTTGGTTAACCTAACCACCATTTAGAAAGATGCAGCTAAGAAATCATATAATGAATGATAATTCCATTAGCTGATAAATACCAAGCCTTTGGGAATCCAATGATTATCCAACTAATGGACCCATTATAATCCACTTTAATAAGGGGTTGTGATCTAGTTATCATAATAACTATCTTATTTTAGGGACCTAATAATTTTAGAAGATTTAATTTGAAGAAGAGGGAAGGTGAGATGAAGTAGCTTGTCATGATCCTCTCACTGACTTCACCAAGTCAACTTAAGGAAGATCAATAATAGGCTGGTCTAGGAGCACTTAAATCAGTCAAACAGATTTACCTAGCTGACATGGGTTAGCTTTAATAGTCAAGTGATCCGATCAAAACATAATTTTATCAAGAGGCTAGGTAAGTTCGATCAGTGGGATGGTCTACCAAAGCTTACCTTAGACACCATCAGAAATAGTCAGGTAATTGGGCTGCCAATTAAAGACCACCAGTCTGGTTTATCATAGATACCAATCGATTTAATTAGTTTTAATTAGATCAACCTAATAGTTTATGCTGGATCGCGTAGCCAAGAATCAAGTTCATCTTGGGTCTCATTAAAGGCATGGACTTGACCAACTATAACTATTGTAATTGATCTAGAGAATCCTTGACATAATCTAAGATAACAATTGACTAGATTTAGTCAATTCTCTATGTCCATTTTTTAATCTAATGCTAAGTCTAATCCAATTAATAGACCTAATCCCTACTAACCCATTTAATCCAATGTGTTATGATTTGGATCTTAGGATCTTTAATTCATAATCCTAGATCCTAATCAAACAACTTCTTAATTCTTAATTAAGTTTTGGACTAAGGATTGGGGTTCGACTTTTCAAAAATAATTTTTATATTTATAAAATATTTTTATAATATGATTCTATCAACCAAGTTATAAAATTTGATTCGTAATCAATATGCAAGTAAAATAAGCATGAAACTACTTTAGATCTAATCTAAACAGGTTCATGTAATTAAAATAATTTCAACTATAATCAATCATTAATTATCTTAGATCAAATCTAATATATTTATTATTATTAAAATTAAATTAAAATATTTTTAATTAGATCATAAATTTTTTTAGATCTAATCTAAAATTTTATGATCAATATTTTAGATCAGCACGTACTAAGACAATCTTTCCATTATAATGGGTAAACCTTATAGCAGAACAACCTTATAGCTATTCGTGTTATTTAAAAATTTTATTTTTAGATCTAAAACTATTTTAAATCTATTAATTTATAAATAAAATTAGTTTAAATCTAATAAATTTATGATTAGAAGTTGATCAACACGAACTAGGACAGTCATTCCACTATAAGGGATAAACCTTACAGCAGGATAACCTTATAGCAGTTCATGTAATCAAAAATTTTAAGTTTAGATTAAATAATTAGATTATAAATTAGATCTAATCTAAGAAATAATCTAAATATACTTAAATAATCATGTAATAAAAATACCTATGCTCTGATACCAATTGATAGAACCAGATCTAAGGTTGCAGGGCTAGATCTTGAAATTCTTTCAAGATCAGGTAGCAAAAGACTAAAATTAATCAAAATTAATTTTAAATTCTAAAAAATATCTTAGATCTAAGATTTATTATATGATCATGATATGTCACTAAATTAAAAATTAAAAATTTAAAGAAGAAACTAAAACATGTTGATCACATCGACATGCATATACACTATATCTAATGCAGGTATGAAAATAATAGATCAGATCTATTACCTATGCAAGTACGATATTCTAACCTGCTGATCCAGACTTAAGGATGATATTATGAGCTGCACACATGTCTGACCTCTAGGAGTCATCCACACGAGCCCATGAACCATGATCAAAAATCTGATGCAGAAAATTGGCACAGTATGCTAGTACTATGCGGATCCTTCTTTGATGGTCGATCTAGAAGCACTTTCTTTAAATCTTGGACTCTCTAATTTTTAGAAGAAAGAAAAAAAGATTTTGAACCTAAGACACCTCTCAAAAATCTCTAAAGAAGGAGAAAAAGATCAAAGGAAAAATCCTAGAAGAAGAACCCTTCTTCTTCTTCTTTCTTCTCTTACCTAGACACGTAGATTGGTGTCAATGAAATCCCCATGCCCCAATACTATTTCTTCCTGATTTTTAGACACCCCAAAGGTCTCTCAATAATCTAGAATATCCAAAAATCAGCCCAGAATTTGTCCTACAAAGAGAGATATAGAGGAGTCCTTGTCTAGGTTAAATACCTAGAAAAGGAATGTCCAAATTGGGCAAGACAAGGGGCGCCCAACTCCTGGATGCCCCCTCCTTCTTTTCTACTATAGACCATCATATTTTATCATAAAAAAACCTCTCTAAAAGTCATAAAAATCCTAGAAAAAATTTGGGTGGAATCGGTGCACTATAGAAAGACTTCTGGTTTCCTAAAATTCTATCTCATACAATTTAAAATCAAAATCAATTCCTACTTTGACTTAGTCTGCACTTAATTTACCATGTAAGAAAGAAAGAGGAGGACTTTGGGATGTGGTGGGCTTCTCTTGGGCATGGAGAATTCATGCAAAATCAAAGGGGGCATGAAGGGTGGGTGTTGGGACTAAGGTGGCGCAAGGAGGGAAGTTCCTAGTCTTACTAGGATTCTTATTTTGACTTGGTCCAACATGGTTTCTCAAACTAAATCAAACCAAAATTAATTCAACCTAATTAAATTAGTTTCTAAATAAATTAAGAATTTAATTAAATTATATTAAATTATGATTTAATTTTTTAATTAAATTAAGAAATTATGTTGACCCAAGTCCTAGTTGAACTAGGACTAGCTCTTCCTTGCACTTGGCTTATCCAATAAACCAATTAAACTTGATCCAATCAAGCTTAAACTAAATTTAATTAAATCATATTTAATTAAACTTAATCTTAGCTCTTTGGCTTAATCAAATTAAGCCAATTAGTAATCCAATTACTAATTGATCCTCCTACAATACTTGCACTAGGTTAAACATCAATCGTATTGATCGTTCAACCCTAGAACAATTCTTAATAGTTGATCAACCATCCGATTGGATTGTGAACTCTAATATATGTGACCTCATAGGATCGAACCTAAGCTGATAGTATAAGAATAAATTTTTATACTAATCGAAGTGACCATTTAATAATGTTATCCAACGGTCGGATAGGTCAAATATGTAGAACAACATCCTTAGAATCCATGCGAATATAGTTTCCATATAATTCATCCCCTTGATCAAAATTCTCATAGGACATCTCAGAGTTCAACTATCAACTCTGATAAGGTTGTCCATATTATATTTTAAAATATCAAATCCATCTGATGGATTATCCTAGTTAAGATTTTGCTATGTTGAAATATAGTGATATATTTTTCTCCAACTCTTGGAGTGGTCAATTCCATCTTGATCACACTCTGATTTTCCAAGTACTTGACTATGCCTAAAAGCCTTTCATTACTAAATTAAAAATTTAGTTAGTCCAGTATCGAAGCATAGTGAGTTACTTGCAAGTCACTGAGGTGATCTTAGATCTAAGGCACACTTATGCCTATATCCCATCAAAGACATTCTCGATAGCAAAATGCTCTAAAGTTGGTCACGTTCAATGACGATGTACCCATACATATCATCTGTATATCATATCAATATCTCCACACTCTTTGATTAAGAGGACAATCAATCTATATAGCATACAACGACCTTTGCTCGATAGACACTATCATCCTAATTAACAGCCTATCATTTGGTCATGAATAGATTTAAGAACTAATCGATAAATTATTTCTTCATCGAAGCTAAATAGTTCCAAGAACTTCATTACAATAATGAAGTTCATTAGAAGATGAATATTTTATGATGAAGAAAATATCAAAAATATATTTTATTTATTAATGAATCAATTGCAGATACAATGTAGCTCAACCATCAACAGGCTGACGATTGACTTTGGAATATATTTTCTAACAACATCATCACTAAACATGACCATCTCTAGAGCATTCTATTATTGAGAATTACTCTGATGGGATATAGCTATAAGTGTCCCTTAAACCTGAGATTATTATAGTGGCTTGCAAGCAACTCATGGTGCTTTGGTACTAGACTAACTGAATTTCTAATTCAATAATGAAAGATTTTTGGATACAGTCAAATACTTATGAAGTTGTGAGTGATCAAGATAAGATTGACCACTCCAAGAGTTGGAGAAGAATGCATCACTATATTTCAATATAGCAAAATCATGGCTAGGATAATCTATAAGATGAATTTGGTATTTTGAAATACAATGGGGATGACCTAATCAGAACTGATAGTTAAACTCTAAGGTATCCTATGAGCATTTAGGTTAAGAGGATGAATTATATGGAAACTATATCTACATGGGTTCTAAGGATATTATTTTACACATTCGACCTATCCGATCATCGGGTACCATTGCTAAATGATTACATCAATTGGTACAAAAAATTATTTCTATACTGTCAACTTATATCAACTTAGATTTAGTTCTATAAATTCACACACATAAGAGTTCTCAATCTAATCGGATGGTTGATTAATAATTAAGAATCATTCTAGGGTTAAACAATCAATATGATTGATGTTTAACCTAGTGCAAGTGTTGCAGGAGGATCAATTAGCAATTAGATTGCTAATTGGCTTAATTTGATTAAGCCGAAGGAATGAGATTAAGTCTAATTAAAATGATTTAATTATATTTGGTTTGGGCTTAATTGGATCAAGTTCAATTGGTTATTGAACGAGCCAATTGCAATCAAGAACTAGTCCCAGATCAATTAGGACTTGTATGAACCCAATCTCTAATTTAATTAAAAATTAAATCAAAATTAAATTAAATTAAATTAAATTTAATCAGATTATCAGTTGGACTAAGATCTATTCTAATTGGGTTAACTAAATTCAGATTTAATTTGGTCCAAAGATCATGTTGGACCAAGTTAAATTGGAAGTCCTTGTGTGACTAGGACTTCCCATCCTTGCGCCACATATTCCCCATGCCCCCACGCCTAATTCTTAGGAGTTTTTGCATGGAAAAACCTCTCCTTAGGGATTCACGCATGCCTATAACTTTCTTTTCTCTCTTATATGGTATCTTATTATGGACCAAGTCAAATTAGGAAATTGGTTTCTAATCTGAATTTCTCTTGGATAGAGTTTTACAAAACTCAAACTCGTCTCATATGGTGCCAACCCCACCTAGATTTTTTTGAGATTTTTGGTGAAAATTAAGAAGTTTTGTGCACCAATATTTTATGGTCCATGGCTGGAAATATGGAGGGGGTGCCTATGTGTTGGGCACCCCATATCTTGCCTTAATTGAACATTCCTTGCTAGATATCTGATCTAGACAAGGATTGTTTCCTAACTCTCTATTTAAAGGATCCTTAGCCCTATTTTCTTCAAAGACTCCAGACCTAAGAGAGCACTATTGGGGCATGGGAAAATCTGGGCACAATCAAGCTTGGGCATTGGATTTTTAGAAGACACAATCTCAGGTGTCTTGGTGAGAGAAATTAGGAAAAAGAAGGATCTTCTTCTAGGGTTTTCCTCTAGATCTTTTCCTCCATCTTTTTATGAATTTTTGAGAGGTGTCTGAGATTCACAAGTCTTTTTCCTTCCTTCTAAATGTTGGAGAGTTCAAGATTTGAAGAAGAAAGATTTAGATCGACCATCAAAGAAGAATCAGCACGGTACTAACATACTATGTTGATTTTCAGCCATCGAACTTTGGATCAGTGATCAAGGACTCGTGTGGACATCTTGTAGAGTGTAGATGCTTTTGCGGCTTGGAGCAGCAACCTTAGCCCTGGATCAGCAAGCTAGAGATTCTAGCTTGCAAAGGTAAGGATGATTTGATTTCCTTGATTCATGTCTAGATCTGATCTAGTATAGTTTGATGTTGATATGATCAACATGTATTCTTCTAATCTTTTAATTTTTGATTTAATTGCATGCTTAAATCATGTAATAGGATCCTAGATCTAGGACTCTTTTTTATATTATTAATGAATTAATATGATTAATTCATCTCTTCCACTGCATGTTTTGAAAAAGTTTTAAAATATAATCCTGAAACCCTAGATCTATTTCAATCAATCCCTAGGTCGTTTAGTTCCTATGACATTCATATTTTGCTCAACATTAAATATAAAAATATTAATATGTAATTGGTAGAGACCATTAATTAAGAAACTATTTATAATTTTATTTCTTTCAAAAAGAATAGTACAGTGGCCCTTAAGAAAGCTAATTATATAACCTTTTCGTGCTAAATAAGAAATAGAAATCAAATTCCCACTTACTGCAGGCATATAATAATAGTCCCTTAGCATTAAAACTAAACCAGATGGTAGTCGAAGATGATAGGTTCTCATGACCACAATAGCAACTCTTACTCTATTTTCAATATGTATGATCATCTTACCATCCCTCAGTCTTCTGCTCTCCTTAAGATCCTACATGGAAGTGCACAAGTGAGCACTAGAACCAGAGTCAAGCACCCAATTGAATGTAGAAGATACCATAAGGTTAGATTCAATGACAAGCATACCTCCAAAAGGACCTACCTCCTTCTTATTCTTCAGGTTGGCTAGGTATAAAGCATAGTTTCGCTTCCAATGGCCATCAATGTTGCAATGGAACACTTTTTCTTGTCAGCAACCTTCTTCTTCAGCTCTTCCTTCTTCTTCTTCCTACCTTCTACTTTCTCCTTCTTTCCAGACTTCTTCTTCTTTCTAAAGAACTTTTTTGAGAAAAAGTCCACTCCACAATAAGTACTAAGCCCTTTGAACCTTTCATAGAAAGCTCAGCAGTAACCAGCATGTTCATAAGTTCAACTAAGGTACATTGTAGTTTATGCATATGGAAGTTCATGATGAACTATCCATATGCATCAGTCAAGAACTGCAGGATCACATGAATTCGTAGGTCCTTGTCAAACACAACACCGAGCTTCTCATGCTTTTCTAGATTCTTGATCATTGTCAAACAATGATCTTAGATTGACTA
Source organism: Cocos nucifera (assembly GCA_006176705.1). Taxonomy (NCBI): domain Eukaryota; kingdom Viridiplantae; phylum Streptophyta; class Magnoliopsida; order Arecales; family Arecaceae; genus Cocos; species Cocos nucifera. The sequence continues at coordinate 208,448 of QRFJ01001031.1, read as the reverse complement.
CCCATCATGCATCTGAGCCTTAAAAAGTCTCTGAAAGACTTGATACCAGGCTGTGCGACTCTGCTCTCCAAACAACTCCTGCAGGTGTGCTAATATTTGGCGAGCAATCTTGATGTCTTCATGTTGGTGCTATAGCTCATCAGACATAGAGTCCAACATATAGTACCTTGCTTTGTTATTATCATCCATCCACTTCTCTAGAGTTGCTTTCTATTTAGCAATTGGATGGACTAATAAGGTGGGAGGGTCCGGATCCAATACATATGTCAGCTTCTCAGTGAAGAAATCAGATCTAGGATTTCAGATCTAGATCTTGAAACTTTTCAATATCAGATAGTGAAAAACTAGAATAAATCAAAATTTATTCGTAAAATTAGAGAAGATCCTAGATCAAAGATCGTATTACATGATTATGGCATGATATTAAATTAAAAATTAAAAATTATAAGAAAGAATAAAAGGTGTTGATTGCATCAATACAGAGCTACACTAGATCTATTGTAGGTATATAACAAAGGATCAGATCCATATTACTGGTGCAAGTTAGATGTTCTAACTTGTTGATCCAAGCTTGAGAATAAAGCTCTAAGTTGCACATGGGTTCGATCTCTAAGAGATATCCATACATGTCTGATAAGTACCATAAATTTATCAATAAAAATATTAATTTATTAATTAATTTATATTAATTTTTTAAAATTAATGATCAATTTATATATAATTTTTGAGAAATTCATATTTTTATTAATTAAAAAATTAATTAAAAAATAATAAAAATTAAAAAATAAAATTTTATAATCAATGGAAAGAGCTCAATTTTTTTATCATAACGAGATAAGTTTGAAGCAAAACGGAGCTAAAATGGAAAAGATATGAATTTTTAAAAAATAAAATAAAAGAAATTAAATAAAAAAAAGAAAATGGCTCAGTCGGCTCCGTAAGCCAAGCCACCAAGCCAAGCCAAGCCGTCAAAGTCGACTCAGCCGTTGAAGCCATCAGCCGGTCCACGATCCAAGGCGTGGACCGCCAGCTCAGCAAATTCCGGCGAATCAGAGATTGCCACGTGGTGGACCTAGACCCCTTAAAGGGTCTACAGAAATTTATCGCGGCTCACAAGGGTAATTTAGTCTTTTTGTCCGACAACAGCGGCGCTGATTGGTTGCGGTGTGCGGTGCGGCCGGTCCACGCGGTCCATGGGAACAGTTATTGCGCGATCGGACGGATGTGGTTGTTTGCGGTCAGGATCGGACGGCTGTGGTTGCTTCCGAATTTTCGGATTCAGATACAAATTCATCACGCGGATCACCATCGGATCCGAGCGCTCGATCCAGGCGATGATCCGACGGTCCAGAATGCTGCCGGCGGTGATCAAGACTCCCGAAGCATGATTTGCGGCCAGATTTCCTCGATCAAGCGCGATCCAACGGCCAGAATTTAATCCGACCCGATCTGAGCTTATCTGCATCCGATTTTGATGATTTTTGGACCGTTGGATTCCTATTGAACGGCTGGATTTTATCAGATTTACCAGAGTCATATCAGAGCTATTTTGATTCAAATTTTATCCAATTTCTTTGTATTTTGATGATTACAAAGGCTATTAGTCCCATATTGCCTTTAGAAAAAATATCCAGCCCTCCTAGCTCTATAAAAAGGACCCCAGGCCATCAGAAATCAATATCTCCGATCAAGGTGAAGCTTTGGTACAGGGCGAAGCCAGGCTATGGGTTAAAGGCTGCTTCGAAGCAACGGGTGCCGAGAAGAAGAGCCGAGCTTCTACACCATCTTTCTGCCAATGCCGATCCAAGATCAGAGATCAGGCTATTTTATTTTTTTTTTTAAATTTTATGTATTTAAATTCTGAAAATTTTAATTAATAAAATATTTATTTTTACTCATTAATTTCATTGCTCTTTTATTTTTATTGCAATTTAATTTTTATATTTTAATTATTGCTTTTTATTTTATTGCAAGTAGATGCTAAGATCTAACTAGTAGATCTTAGTACCAAGTTTAAATTCCTGCACCTTTTAATTTTTATTTTTTTTTATTTTCCGACTTCACTTTTGATCCCAAAACTCTTCTCTTTTCTTTTTTCTTTTATAAAAATCAAAGATTTCAAATCTAAAAACACTACCTTCCCTGTGGATTCGACCCGACTCACTACTATCTACGCATTTTTAATGATTTTAAGAAGTCGGATTAAACTGATAAACACGGTGTCTTAACGACAACATCGCATCCTATCAAGTTTTTGGCGCCGTTGCCGGGGAAGGAATAGATGCTATTTTTTTTTTGATTTCTTTGATTTTTTTTTGTAAATTAATTATAAATTTTTTTTTAATATTGCTTACTAATTTTTTTTTATTATTTTGTAGAAAAAAAAAGAAAAAAAGAAAGAAGTAACAAATCTAAGTTTTGCTTGGTGAGATCAATCCTAACCCTAGTCCTCTTTTCTTTTTATTTTATTTATTTATTTATTTTATTTTTAAATTAATTTAAAAAAAATATCCATTTAAACCTAATTAAAAGCCTCATGATAAGATTAGAAACCCTAACTGTTTAGAGCATGCATCATATTAGTTTTATTTTTATTTTTATTTTTTTTTTTTTGGTGATTGCTGGAGGCAAGGTAAGCCTTTCAGAATTCAATTAGTTGCATGCATCTAGTTTAAATTGCATAGAAACCCTTTGATTGAATTTTTTTTTTTTTGCATATTCATATTAAATCAAATTAAGGGCACAACCCAATTAAACAAGATAAGGTGGGGATTTGATCACCCTTCCTTAGCCCACAAACAACCAACCAACATCCTGCATTGACCTAAGCCTTTAATTTTAAAATCAATTAGACATCAACCCTAGGAACTCGAGCTCAATAGGACAAGGAATCCTAAGAGTTGAACCGGGTTAGGATAAGTCAATTTGACTGGTGTCTAGGAAAGTGGTTCAGGGACGATTGGGCCCGAAGGAAGGTGGTTTCTAATTGGTTCCGTTCGCTTACCTGGCCAAGCATAATTGGTGTCTAAGGCAAGCAACGGGGGGACTCCCACCGACCTTACACTTACCTGGCTAGTTGATTGGCTAATCCTACACTTGGAGGGCTTGAAGGTGACCTTGGCAGTTAGGAGCTGTCTAGATCTAGGATAACCCTTAGTCAGGATTGATTGACCAACTTGATTGCTAACCAACATCAAATCTAATTAAACTTAATTCTTCTCTTTCTTCTTAGTTCTAGGACTCCTTAGGACCTCTTCTTTAGAACTCTTTCTTTCTTTCTTCTTCTTCTCCTCTAAAAATAAAATAAAATAAAATAAAATAAAAATTAAATTAACTAACTAAAAAAATATAAAAAATTAAATTAAATTAAATTAAATTAAAATTAATAAATAAAAATAAATTAATTTTTAATATAATAAAATAATAATAATAATAATTAAAAAAAAATTCTAAAAATTTTTTGAACCATACATTAGGGTTACACTAATACATGCATGGTAGGAAATCGCTTTTTCTGATTTAGTTGAACTTAATTGAATGGTTGATTCACATTAAACATAATAATCAAATGGCTAATATAAATCTAATAGTCCAAAAATTAGATAAAGTTGACCTTCTTGATCAGAAAATAGATCAACTCCTAATCCCTAGGTCAACAATCTCCTGCATAATTCACATCATCTTCTAATTATCAGGAGAGTTATTCAATCTGTGCTAGTCCAACCCATCATGTAAGTGAATATCCTATGACTGCACAGTTTCCATATTTTATCCAAGAACAAGTTCAAGCTACTCAAGGATACTCCAAATTGATTAATGACCCATTTTCAAATTCATATAATTCAGATTGGAGTAACTTTAATTTTTCTTGGACATCCCAACAGACTCAGGCTCAGACCCAAATTTCACTTGAGCAAAATTATCAAAATTATGCCTATAATAATGGTCAGCCTAGTCAGTTTAACCAGCCATCATATTATAATCAGCCTTCATACCCACCTCCTCAACAGACCAATCTAGCTGATGATAGATTTAACCAACTTCAACAATTAATTCTAACTCAACAGCAATCTATCGCCAGACTAGAAGCTCAAATAGGACAATTAGTTGAGTCTAACATGAGGAGAGAACTAGATCAACTACCGAACCTACCAATTTCAAACAACCCACCTAATGACCACCAACCACCTGGATTAAATTATCAATCTAATGTTTCATCTAAGAATCCCCAATTTGAGAATACCAAAGTAATTCCTGAACTTAAAAGCTATAGGATTCTTATGGACCCATACCAAGACCAGGTGAGAGAGGCTAGTACTGATGCTAGCCAAAATAAAAATTTAGAGAAACTGGTTAGTACTGAGACTAACCACATAGAAGAACCCAAGCCAGGAATTAGTACTGATGCTAGTTCCAGTTTAAATGAGATAGAAATAAGGGAAAAAAGAGAATAGATGATTTACCCGAGACTTATAAACCTAATGTCCTATTCCCTTCAACCCTAGAAGCTGGTTCTTCTTATAAAAATCAAAAGGCATGTAATGAAATGTCAATGGAGTTGTTTAAGCAGGATCACATTAATTTACCTCCAGAATTAAAACCGCCTTTAGTCACCATTCCAGCACCCATTGAATCAAACTTAACTCCTAAAACTCCATTCATGAGCATTTTAGAAGAAACAAATAGGAGAAATTCTTAATAAACATGGGTCTGAGAATGGAATCATAAAATTATCCCAAAAATTAACATCCCAAAAATTAACAGTGAATATATCAATAATGGGATTAAAAATCAACTTTCTGAGATTGGCAATCCAAAACCATTGGAATTTGTCAATCCAATATTCGACACAGGATAGTGAGCTACATTGTGTCTGGCTGAAGACGGTAAACTTAGCGCTTGTTGGGAGGCAACCCAATATTTAGTTTTTATCTAATTTATTTTTTTTAGTTTTTTTAGGATAATTTGAATAAGTTGGAGGGAGAGCTCAAATTTGTAAAGGCATGTGCTGGACCAAAAAAAATAAATAAATCTGAGTTAGGTGTATTCTTCCATGTTCTTTATTACATCCTTTATTTTTTCTTCTCCATTGAGGACAATGTCGATTAAGTTGGGGGGAGAGAAAAATAAAAATTTTAAAATTTTAAGTCCTCGAAAAAGTTAGTATTTAGTATTTAGATACTTGATTATGCTTAAGAATCGAATTAAACTAAGCATTTTTAAAAGAAAATTGATGCACACAGATTAGAGAATCTATGAGATATTGAGGAATCAAGTATTAAGAAAATTCAATAAAGAGTTAAGTCCAGAACATAAAAAATTTTTTCTTGGAGCATTTCTAATTATTTCTACTAGCATCAAAGAAAAGTCTACTTTTTATAGGCTTGTGTAGGGTAACTATACGTTTCTTCATATAAAAATTTATTTTAATAAAATAGTTTCCAAGTACTTCTCACTGAGTAACCGGGCCTCTTTGCCTAAGCAAGCATTGAGTTTCGCGTCAAAAGGTGGGAAGGGCAAAGAAGCTCGTTGTAAAGCTAGTCTTAACTCGTAGCCTATTTGATTCGAGCTAGTAAGCCCGAGGGGTATTCTATACCTAGTGCCCTAAAGCCAACTGGTTTGGGAGTCATTGGCCCAAGACTCGCTACATGGATCAAATAGAAAGCTTAAGGAGTTAAGACACTCAATAGTGGTACAACGTTAAAAAAAAAAAAAAAAAAAAAAAAAAAAAATTGGTTTCCCACCGAGTAACCGGGTCCCGTTGCCTAAGTAAGCAATGATATTCGCATCAAAAAAGTGGGCAATGTGAAAATAAAAATTAATAAATGAAGGATGGAAGTAGCAATACACCTGCCTATATGAAAGTTTAGACAAATCAGAGATAAAAGTGGAATAATTTAGAAAAAGTTCTGAAAAATTTAATGTTCTTTACTTAATTTTTCTATTGATAAGTATTAATACCCCAATGATATATCTCATTTAAGCTCTACTGAATATCAATGGCCATTTTGAAAATTGCTTAGGTAAAATTCGAAACTCTAAAGTTAAAAGGTATTTAAAACTAAATTCTTTCTTTACTCGAGGACGAGCAAAGCTTAAGTTGGGGGGGTGTGATAAGTATATCATAAATTCATCAATAAAAGTATTAATTTATTAATTAATTTATATTAATTTTTAAGAATTAATAATCAATTTATATATAATTTTTGAAAAAATTCATATTTTTATTAATTAAAAAATTAATTAAAAAATAATAAAAAATAATAAAAATTAAAAAATAAAATTTTATTATCAATAGAAAGAGCTCATTTTTTTGATCACAACGAAATAAATTTCAAGTAAAACGGAGCTAAAATGGAAAAGATATGAATTTTGAAAGATATAAAATAAATAAAAATTAAATAAAAAAAAGAAAACGGCTCAGCCGGCTCCGTAAGCCGAGCCACCAAGCCAAGCCAAGCCATCAAGCCGACTCAGCCGTTGAAGCCATCAGCCGGTCCACGATCTAGGCGTGGACCGCCAGCTCAGCAAATTCCGGCGAATCAGAGATTGCCACGTGGTGGACCTAGACCCCTTAAGGGTCTACAGAAATTTATCGCGGCTCACAAGGGTAATTTAGTCTTTTTGTCCGACAACAGCGGCGCTGATTGGTTGCGGTGTGCGGTGCGGCCGGTCCACGCGGTCCATGGGAACAGTTATTGCGCGATCGGACGGATGTGGTTGTTTGCGGTCAGGATCGGACGGCTGTGGTTGCTTCCGAATTTTATTCAGATACAAACATCACGCGGATCACCATCGGACGGATGGCAGCGCTCGATCCAGGCGATGATCCGACGGTCCAGAATGCTGCCGGCGGTGATCAAGACTCCCGAAGCGCATGATTTGCGGCCAGATTTCCTCGATCAAGCGCGATCCAACGGCCAGAATTTAATCCGACCCGATCTGAGCTTATCTGCATCCGATTTTGATGATTTTTGGACCGTTGGATTCCTATTGAATGGCTGGATTTTATCAGATTTATCAGAGTCATATCAGAGCTATTTTGATTCAAATTTTATCCAAATTTCTTTGTATTTTGATGATTACAAAGGCTATTAGTCCCATATTGCCTTTAGAAAAAATATCCAGCCCTCCTAGCTCTATAAAAAGGACCCCAGGCCATCAGAAATCAACATCTCCGATCAAGGTGAAGCTTTGGTACAGGGCGAAGCCAGGCTATGGGTTAAAGGCTGCTTCGAAGCAACGGGTGCCGAGAAGAAGAGCCGAGCTTCTACACCATCTTTCTGCCAATGCCGATCCAAGATCAGAGATCAGGCTATTTTATTTTTTTTTTTTAAATTTTATGTATTTAAATTCTTGAAAATTTTTAATAATAATAATTTTATTTTTGCATTTTAATTTCTTGCTTTTATTTTTATTAATTTAATTTTTATATTTTAATTATTACTTTTTATTTTATTGCAAGTAGATGCTAAGATCTAACTAGTAGATCTTAGTACCAAGTTTAAATTCCTACACCTTTTAATTTTTGCTTTTTTTTTTCCGACTTCACTTTTGATCCCAAAACTCTTCTCTTTTCTTTTTCTTTTGTAAAATCAATGATTTCAAATCTAAAAATACTGCCTTCCCTATGGATTCAATCCGACTTACTGCTATCTACGTATTTTTAATTATTTTAAGAAGTCAGACTAAACTAATAAACATGATGTCTTAACGACAACATCGCACTCCTATCAATACGAATCTCGATCAGAAGTTCGATCTTCAAAAATCAGCACAGTATGCTAGTCCAGTGTTGATCCTTCTTTGACGGTTGATCGAGTGCTCTCTTCTTCAAGATTTAGACTGTCTAAAGATTAGAAGGAAGAGAAGAGACTTTAAATCTAAGATACTCTCAAAAATAAATCTCAAAGATGGAGAAAAAGAGATGAATAGAAGAAATCCTAAAAGAAGACCCTCTTCTTCTTCTTTCTTCTCTCACCTAGATACCTAGATTGGTGTCTATGAAAACCCAATGCCCAAGAAATTTTTTCCTTTGATTTTCACATGCCCAAAACCTATCTCAATGATCTAGAATCCATGAAAAAATCAGCCCAAAATTCATTTTTAAATAATAAGATATGGAGTTATCTTGTCTTGGTCAAATACTTAGATAAGGCAGGTTCAATTAAGGCAATAAGTTGGGATGCCCAACACTTGGGCGCCCCCTCCTTTCTTCCAGCCATGGACCACCACAAATTGGTGCACAAAATTCCTCTTTTTACCATGAAAAACAAGGAGAGAAATCAGGATGGAGGGCAGCACAAAAGAAGAGTTCAAGTTTGTTGGGATTCTATCATATAGAATTCAAACCCACAATAACTTGCCATTTATTGACTTGGTCCACAACTTAATATCGTATAGAAAATAGAGAGAGAGGATGGGCATGTGTGAACTTTAGGGAGAGAGAGATTTTACACCAAAATAGAGAGAGAGAGAGAGAGAGAGAGAGAGATGGGCATGGGGGGCATGGGGTATAGGTGGCACAAGGATGGAAGTTTCTAGTCACACTAGGACTCTTCCTTTGACTTGGTCCATATGGTTTCTTAAATCAGAAGCAAATCAATCAAATTAAATTAGATCCTAATCCAATTAAGAACTTAATTAAATTTATTAAATCAAATCTAATTTTGATTTAATTTTCTAATCAAATTTAAAAATTGGGTTGACCCAAGTTCTAGTTGAATTAGGACTAGTTCTTCCTTGCACTTAGATTATCCAATTACCAATTGGACTTGATCCAATCAAGCCAAATCTAATTAAATCATATTTAATTAGATTTAATCTCAGCCCTCTAGCTTAATCAAATTAAGCAATTAACAATCTAATTACTAATCGATCCTCCTACAACACTTGCACTAGGTTAAACGTCAATCGTATTAATCGTTTAACCCTAGAACGATTCTTAATCATTGATCAACCATCCGATCAGACCATGAACTGTAATATTTATGATCCCATAGGTCCAAACCTATGTAGGTAGCATAGAAATAAATTTTTCTACCAATCAAAGTGACCATCCAGCATTGGTATCCGATGGTTGGATAGGTTAAATATGTAGAACAACATCCTTAGAACCCATATGGATATAGTTTTCATATAATTCATCTTCTTGACCAAAATGCTCATAGGACACCTCAGAGTTCAACTGTTAACTCTGATCAGGCTATCCATATTATATTCCAAAATATCAAATCCATCTCATAGATTATGGATAAGTACCATAAATTCATTAATAAAAATATTAATTTATAAATTAATTTATGTTTGTTTTTAAAAATTAATAATTAATTTATATATATATATATTTAAGAAATTAATATTTAAAAAATTAATTATAAAATTAAAAGAATAAAAAATAAGATATCATTATTAGTAAAATGAGCTTATTTTTTTGATCATCATGGAAAAAATTTGGAGTAAAACAAAGCTAAAATGAACCATATATAAATTTTTAAAGAAAAAAAATTAAAAATTTTGAATCGGCTTAGCTGGTGCATCCAAGCCAAGCCGGTGCATCGAAATGTGCCAAGCTAGCCGACCCAGCCCACACACCAGTGCAAGCCGCCCAAGCCAATCCATCTGGTGAGTTGCTGACGTCAATTTTTTTGCGACTCACCATAGACCTTTAAGAAAGGGTATTTCGATAATTTTCAAGAGAAAATGAACACATATTGGTTGCGGTCTGCGATGCACCCGATCCACCATGATCCATATGCATAGTAAGGTGTGATCTAATGGCTATGGTTGCTGCTAGTGAAAATCATATGGCTAGGATTTTTTCCCATTTCGATTCAGTTTCTAACTCCTTATTTGCACGATTGGATGGCTCCGGAAGCTCCAAGCGACGATCCAATAGTGGAGAAAGCTTCCAGTAGTGATTTAAACAACCAGGTGCAATCCAACAGTCAAAAAACTTCTAAGCAAAGGGATCCAATGGTCCAAATTAAATTCGACTTGATCTAGGATATTATACATCTATTTTTGACGATTTTGGGATCGTTTAATCCCCATCTGACGGCCAGAATTCACCAAAGTCACCAAGATGAATCCATGGACACTTTTAATTCAATTTTCACTAGAATTTCACTATTTTGCTAATTAGAACACTCCTTGATCCCACGTTGCCTACAAAGAAGATCTCCAACCCTCCTAACTCTATTTAAAGGACTCCAGGCCTCCAAAATCAATTATCTTCAGTCATGGGAAAGCTACGATCCAGGATGGGAGCCATGCTTGGGTTAGAGGCTACTTCAAGGCAATGGATGTTGCGAAGAAGAGCTGTCTCCTATGCCATCTTCATGCCGATGCTGATCCAAGATCAAGATCAGCTGCTTTTGTTTTCTTTTTCTTTTCTTTTTAATTTTTTGTATTTAAATTCTAAATTAAACTTTTAATTAATGTAAATTTTAATTTTTAGTTATTTAAATTTTAGTACTTTATTTTTAATTATAAATTTTAAATTCTTATTCTTTACTTTTAATTATTCTTTATTTTTATGCAAGTAGATGCTAAGATCTAACTAGTAGATCTTAGTACCAAGTTTAATTTTCTACACCTTTTAACTTTTATTTTTTATTTATAATTTTATTTTTTAACTTTAATTTTATTTTTAAAATTTTTTTATAAAAATTAAAGATTTTAAAATAAAAATACTGCCTTTTCTATGGATTCGATCCGACTCCCTGCTTTCTATCTATTTTTAATTATTTTAATAAGTCAGAATTAAACTAATAAATACGGTGTTCTAACAACAACATCATGCACTTATTAAGTTTTTGGCACCATTACCGAAAAGGCAAGAGCATTAAATTTTTTAATTTCTTTGATGTTTTTATAAATTAATTATAAATAAATTTTTAGTTTCTTTAATTTTCTATTAATATTGCTTACTAAATTATCTTCTTGATTTTGTAGAAAAAAGAGAGAAAAAAGAAGGAGAGCAAAAAGATTAGCGCATGGAGAAAGCTTCCAATTTTGCTTGATGAGATTAATCCTAACCATAATTTTTTATATTATTTATTTTATTTATAAATTAATTAAAAAATTATCTGCTTAAACCTAATTAAAAGCTTCATGATAAGATTAGAAATCCTAACTGCTTAAAGCATGCATCATATTAATTTTATTTTTATTTTTACTTTTTTTGGTGATTGTTGGAAGCAAGGTAAGTTTTTTAGAATCTAATTAGTTGCATGCATCTACTTTAAATTGCATAAATCCCCTTACTTGAAAAATTCTTTGTACATACTCATATTAAATCAAATTAAAGGTATAACTCAATTAAACAAGATAAGATGGAGATTTGATCATCCATTCTTGATCTATAAACAACCAACCAGCATCCTACATTGATCTAAGCCTTTAATTTTAAAATCAATTAAACATTGGCCCTAGAAACTCGAGCTCAATAGGATAAGAAATCCTAAGAGTTGGATCGGATTAGGGTTAGTTAGTTTAACTACTGTCTAAGGCAAGTGGTTCAGGAATGATTGGGCATGAAGAAAGGTGATTTATAATTGATTCCGTTAGCTTATCTAGTCAAGCACAATTGATATCTAAGGCAAGCAATAGGAGGATGCCACCAATCTTACACTTATCTGATCAGTTGATTAGCTGATCCTATACACGAAGAGCTTGAAGGTGACCTTAGCAGTTAGGAGCTGTCTAGATCTAGAATAATTTTTAGTTATGATTATTTGCCTAACTTGATTGCTGACTAACATTAAATCTAATTAAAACTAATCTTCTCTCTCTTCTTATCTCTAGGGCTTTTTAGGACCTCTTCTTTAAAATTCTTCTTTCTTTCTTCTCCTTTTCTCCTCTTCTCTTTCAAAAAATAATAAAATAAATTAAAAATTAATAATTAAAAAATAAAATAATTTAAAATATTAAAAATAATTTAAAAAATAAAATTAAAAAATTAATTAATAAATAAAAAGTAAATAAAAAATAAATAAAATTATAATAAAATAATAAAATCATTAAAAATTATTAAAATTTTTTAAAAAATAAAATAATAATGTAATAATAATAAATAATAAAAAAATTCTAAAAAAATAAAATAATAATATCAAAATTTAATAATTATAAAAAAAATTATAAAATAATAAAATAATAAAATAATTTTAAAAAAATTTAAAAAATTTTGGACCATACATTAAGATTGCACTAATACATGCATGGTAGAAGATCATTTTTTTTGATCTAGCTGAATCTAATCATAAAATTGAATGGCCAACCATAATAAACCAGATAATCAAATGGCTGAAAATTTTAGAGACCCACTTAGACAGATGAAGAAATATTTTATTTCTTCCACTTATAATTCTTGACTTATATCCAGTTACCTGCTATCCATGCCATCCACTATGAGATCAAGCCGACTATAATCCAGATGCTCTCATCCTTCTATGGAAATACTAATGAAGATCCTTATAAGCATTTGGATGAATTTTTAGAAATTTGCTCTTCGGTGAGGGTTCAAAATTTAATCAATGATGTCCTTAGACTAATTCTATTCTCCTTTTCATTAAAAGACAAAGCCAAGTATTGGCTTGGCACAATAGGAAGACTAATTAAAACTTGGGCTGAATTGTAAAGTAAATTTCTTAAGAAATTTTATCCCATAGGCCAAACTAACATCATGAGGCAAGCTATCACTGGATTTGCTCAGCTTCTAGAGGAATAAATTCATGAGTCTTGAGAGAGACTTAAGGAACTTCTTAGAAAATGCCCACATCAGGGTCTGTCTAAGTGGCAAATTATTCAAGCTTTCTATAAGGATTTAGGAGATCGATATAGATAGATGGTAGATACATTCTGTGGAGGTGCATTTATGAATAAAAATGAAGATGAAGTCTATGCCTTATTTGAAACCTTGAGTGAAAATTCAATTAACCATGCTTCGTTATCCTTTTACCAAACCTGAGCAGGAATCCATGAATTTAAACATCCAGAATCTAGTTCTAAGGTTGACTTAAATCTAATAAATAAAATGGACCTTCTTTCCCAAAAATTAGATTAGGACCTCTAATTACTAGTAAATTTGTTCAATTTATGGCAGCCCAACCCATCATGTAAGTGAATGTCCTACGGCTGCACAATTTTCATCCTATATCCAAAAATAAGTTCAAGCTATACAAGGCTACTCCAAGCTAATTAATAATCTTTTTTCAAATTCATAGAATCCAGATTGGAGGAACCACCCCAATTTTTCTAGGATATCCAAACAGAATCAGGCTCAGACCCAATATCAAAATTATGCCTATAATAAGGATCAACCAAGTCAGTCTTCTTAGCCACTGCATTATAATCAGCTATCATATCCACCTCCTCAACAAACCAATCTAGCTGATGATATATTTAACCAACTTCAATAATTAATTCTGAATCAACAACAATCGATCTTATTCAATAAGAATCTATCGCCATGCTAGAAGCTCAAATAGGATATTTAGTTGAGTCTAATATGAGAAGAGAACTAGGTCAACTATCGAGCCTACCAATTTTAAATCTTTTAAATAATCCACCCATTGTCCACCAACTGCCTAGACTAAGTCATTAATCTAAGGTCTTATTTAAGAATCCCCAATTAGAGAATGCTAAAGTAATTTCTAAACTTAACAGTTATACAATTCTTATGAACCCACACCAAGATCAGATGAGAGAGGCTGGTACTAATGCTAGCCAAAATGAAAATATATAGGAACTGATTAGTACTGGAGCTAACCATATAGAAGAAACTGAGCCTGTAACTAGTACTGATGCTGGTTCCAATTTAAATGAGATAGATAAAAGGAAGAAGAGAATAGTTGATTTACTTGAGACCTATAAATCTAAAGTCCTATTTCCTTCACCCCTAAAAGATGGTTCTTCTTACAAAAATCAAGAGGCATGTAATGAAGTATCAATGAAGTTATTTAATCAAGATCATATTAATTTATCTTCATAATTAAAGCCATCTTTAGTCATCTTTCCAATACCCATTATATTAAACTCAACTCCTAATCCAAAAGCTCAATATATGAGCATTTTAGAAGAATAAATAGGAGAAATTCTTAATAAACATGGGACTGAGAATGGGGTTATAAATTATATTCCTATAATTAATAAAGAATATATTAATAAAAGGATAAGAAATTATTTTTTTAAGATTGGCAATCCAAAACCATTAAAATTTGTCAATCCAATATTTACTACAGGATAAGTATCCTACATTGTATCAGACTGAAGATAAAAAATTTAGCGCTTGTTGGGAGGTAACTTAATATTTAATTTTTTTCATCTAATTTATCCTTTTAGTTAACTTTTTTAGATCATTTTGAATAAGTTGGTGGGAAAGCCCAAATTTTCAAAGGCATATGCTAGATCGAGAACATATTAAGTCAGGTGTATTCTTTTTTTTTTTTTATTACACCCTTTATTTTTTCTTCTCTATTAAGGATAATGTCGATTAAGTTGAAAGAAAGTATAATAAAATTTTTAAAATTTTTAAAATTTTTTAAGTCCTCAAAGAAGTTAGTATTTAGCATTTAGACACTTGATTATGCTTAAGAATCGAGTTGAACTAAGTATTTTTTTAAAATAATTGATGCATAGATCAGAGAATTTATGAGATATTGAGGGATCAAGTATTAAGAAAATTCAATAAAGAGTTAAGTCTAGAATATAACTAATTTTTCTTTGAGCATTTCTGATTTTTTCTACAGGCATCAAAGAAGAGTCTACTTTTTATAGACTTATGTAGGGTAACTATACGTTTCTTCATATTAGAAAATGATAGAAATAAAAATTTTAATAGTTTTCAAGTACTTCTCACTGAGTAACCAGACCTCTTTGCCTAAGTAAGCGCATTAAGTTTCATGTCAAAAAGTGGGAAGAACAAAGAAGCTCATTGTAAAGCTAGTCTTAACTCATAGCCTATTTGATTCGAGCTAGTAAGCCCAAGGGGTATTCTATACCTAGTACCCTAAAGCCAACTGGTTTGGGAGTCATTAGTCCAAGATTCACTACATGGATTAAATAGAAAACTTAAGGGGTTATGGCACTAAATAGTGACAAAACATTTTAAAAAAAAAATACAGACACTTTGGTTTTCCACCGAGTAATCGAATCCCATTGCCTAAGCAAGCAATGATATTCGCATCAAAAAGTAGGCAATTTGAATAAAAAAATTAATAAATGAAGGGCGAAAGTAGCAATATACTTGTTCATATGAATGTTTAGATCATTCAAAGATAAAGATAGGGATAATTAAAAAAAAGTAAAAAATAATTTGATGATTTTTACTTAATTTTTATATTAACAAGTATTAATACCCCAATGATATGCTTCACTTATTCTCTACTAAATATCAATGGTCATTTTAGAAATTACTTGGGTAAAATTTGAAACTCTAAAGTTGTATCTAAAACTAAATTCTTTCTTTACTCAAGGATGAGCAAAACTTAAGTCGGAGGGTGTGATAAGTACCATAAATTTATCAATAAAAATATTAATTTATTAATTAATTTATATTTATTTTTAAAAGTTAATAATTAATTTATATGTATTTAAAAGATTGATATTTAAAGAATTAATATAAAAATTAATAAAAATAAAAAATAAAATATTATTATCAATAAAAAAGTTTATTTTTTTTATCATAATGAAATAAATTTAGAGCAAAATAGAGATAAAATGGATCAGATATGAATTTTTAAAGAAAAAAATTAAAAAAATTTGAATCGACTCAGCCGATGCATCCCAGCTCAACCGGCGCGCTAAGCTAAGCCACCATGCCATATCAGCCGACGCATCCAAATGCACCAAGCTAGCCAACCCAACCCATGCGCCGGCACAAGCCACCCAAGCCAATCCATCCGGTGAGCTGCTGACGTTAGTTTTATCATGGCTCACCGCAGACCCTTATGAGAGGGTATTTTGGTAATTTTAAGAGAAAACGGGCATCGATTGATTATGGTTTATGATGCACCCAGCTCAGCATGGTTCATATGCACGGTAAGTCATGATCCGATGGCTGTGGTTGTTGCTAGTGAAAATCTTATGGCCAGAAGTTTTTCACATTTTGATTCAATTTCTAACTCTTCATCTACACGATCGGACAACTCCAGAAGCTCCAAGCGATGATCCAATGGTGGAGAAAGTTCCTAGCAATGATTAAATAACCAAGTGCAATCAATGGCCAAAAAACATATGATCAAAGCGATCCAATAGTCCAAATTAAATCCAACTTGTTTTGGGCTATTATACATCCATTTTTGATGATTTTGGGACTGTTTGATCCTCATTTGATGGCCAAAATTCATAGAACTCACCAAGACGCATCCAGGAACTCTTGTAATTTAATTTTCACCAAGATTTCACTATTTTTGCTAATCAAAAGTCTCCTTAGTCCCATATTACCTACAAAAAAAATCTCCAGCCCTCCTAACTCTATTTAAAGAACTTCAGGCCTCCAAAATCAATTATCTTTGATCATGGAAAAGCTACGGTCTAGGATGGGAGCCATGCTTGGGTTAGAGGCTACTTTAAGATAATGGGTGCTGCAAAGAAGAGCTATCTCCTATGCCATCTTCATGTCGATGCTGATCCAAGATTAAGATTAGCTGCTTTTATTTTTTTCTTTTCTTTTTAATTTTATGTATTTAAATTATGAATTGAACTTTTAATCAATGAAAATTTTAGTTTTTAGATAATTAAATTTCAGCACTTTATTTTTAATTACAAATTTTAAATTCTTATTCTTTACTTTTAATTATTCTTTATTTTTATGCAAGTAGATGCTAAGATCAACTTGTAGATCTTAATACCAAGTTTAATTTTCTGTACCTTTTAATTTTTACTTTTTATTTATAATTTTATTTTTTAATTTTAATTTTATTTTTAATATTTTTTACAAGAATCAAAAATTTTAAAACTAAAACACTATCTTTTCTGTGGATTCGACCTGACTCACTGCTTTTTACCTATTTTTAATTATTTTAAGAAATTAAAATTAAATTGATAAACTCGGTATCCTAACGATAATATCATGCTTTTATCAATTACCCTAGTTAAGGTTTTGCTATATTGAAATACAATGATACATTCTTCTCCAACTCTTGTAGTGGTCAATCCCATCTTGATCACACCTCGACTTCGCAAGTACTTAATTATGCTCAAAAATCTTCTATTATAGAATTAAAAATTTAGTTAGTCTAGTACCAAAGCATAATGAGTTGCTTACAAGCCATAGGATGATCTCAGATCTAAGAGATACTTATACCAATATTCCATCAAAAATATTCTCGATAGTATAATGCTCTGGAGTTGGTCACGTTCAATGATGATGTATCCTTACATCTCACTTGTGTGCCATATTAGTATCTCCACACTTCTTAATTAAGAGGACAACCAACCTATATGGCACACAGTGACCTATGCTCGATAGACACTATCATCCTAATTAACAGTCTATTATTTGATTATGAATAGTTTTAAGGACTAATCGATAAATCCTCTCTTTACCAAAACTAGAAAGTCTTAAAGACTTCATCACAACAATGGAGTTTGTTAGAAGATAAAAAATTTATGATGAAAAATACTAAAAAAATATTTTATTTAATAATAAATCAATTATAATTATAATATAACTTAACTATCAATAGACTGATGATTGGCTTTGGAACATATTTTTCAATAACTTTCAATTGTCCTAAAGCCACTCGGCAGAGTATCTAATATCCATCTTCAACTAGTGGTTGTCAAACTCCTTTATCACTAGGGCTTTAGTGAACGGGTCGGTCAGTTCTCCTTTTTGTCGATATTTTGAAGGTTGACATTCCCTCGATCCATGAACTTCTAGATCAGGTGGAAGCAATGCAGTATGTGCTTCGTTTGCTGGTGTGCCTTGGATTCTTCGTCTGAGCAATGGCACTAGTGCTGTCATAGTAGAACAAGATCAGGCCATCAAAGAAGGATGCTATTTTGAGCTTGGTGATGAACTTCCTCAGCCACATAGCTTCCATCGCGGCATCTAATACTGCAATGTACTCTACTTCGCAAATAGAGTCTGCCACAATATGCTGCTTCAAACTCTTCCACTAGATAGCTCTACCATTTAGAGTAAAAATATAATCCAACATGCTTTTACTATCATCATGATCAGACTGAAAGCCAGAGTTTGCAAATCCTACAAGTTTTAGATTTGACTCATCATAAACCAACCATTGGTCCATAGTATTTCTCAAATACTTAAGGATGGCTTTAACCACTTTCTAGTGGTATTCTCCAGGATTAGATTGGTATCTACTCACTACTTCTAGTGAGTATGCCATATCTGATCTCGTATATATCATAGCGTATATGAACAGATCCCACTATCGAAGCATATGGGACTCTACTCATATGCCCTCTCTCTTCTGGCATTGTCAGACAATCCTTCTTAGAGAGAGAAATTTTATGGTCTATCAAAAGATAGCTCTTTTTAGAATTCTTCATGCTGAACCTCTTCAGCACCGTATCTATGTACATGGACTGGGATAATCAAAGTATCCTCTTAGATCTATCCTTATAGATCTTCATCCTTAGCATGTAGGATGCTTCATCCAAGTCCTTGGACAACTATGATGACAACCAAACTTTTATTTTCCATAATGCAAGGATGTCATTCCCGATTAAGAGGATGTCATTCATGTACAAGATAAGAAATACCACTGCTGGACCATTCTTCCACTTTTAAATGCAGGGTTTTTTTTCGTTCTTAATGTAGCCATACGTTTTGATCATCTTATCAAAATACATGTTCCAACTCCGAGAAGCTTGTTTTAATTCATAAATGGATCTCTGAAGCTTGCACACCTTAGACTCATCTATGAATGTGAACCCCTCAAATTGTATCATATACACCTCTTCAGTCAGCTCTCCATTCAAGAAAGCTATCTTCACATCCATCTACCAGATTTCATAATCTAGATGGGCAGCTATCGCAAGCATTATTTGAATGGATTTAAGCATTGCCATAGAAGAAAATATCTTGTCATAGTCAATAACATAACATTAACGATACCCCTTAGCAACCAGATAGGTTTTATAGGTCTCCACCTTTCCACCTATGTCCCTTTTCCTTTTGAAGACCCACTTACATCTAATGGGTTTAAACCCTTTGGATGGATCAACCAATATCCATACATTGTTGACCTTTATGGACTCCATTTCGAACTTCATGGCCTCAAGCTATTTCTCAAAATTAGGTCTCTACATGGCATCCATATAGGTGATCGGATCCTCATCATTCTTATCGAGTTTGATAGGATCACCATTCTGAACTAAGAAATCATAGTATCTATCTAGTTGATGCAGTACTCTATCGGATTGCCTTAATAATGCAGGTATATTGAGCTTCAGATCTGATCTAATCAAATCTGACTCAGGTTCAACTATAGGTATCAATCTTTCTACCCATTGAACTTCATTAAGTTCAATCTTAGAGGCAACAGTTCCTTGACCAGGAAACTTCTTCTCTAAAAAGATTGCCTTAGGACAGACGAATACTTTTTGTTCATCAGCATGGTAGAAATAATAATCCTTACTTTCTTTGAAATATCCTATAAACACACACTTATCTGACTGGGGTCCATGCTAACCTATATGCAAATATTTGACATAGGTCGGACAACTCCAAACCCATAGGTGAGAGAGTGTAGGCCTACGCCCAGTCTATATCTTATATGAATTCTTTATGATAGATTTACTTGGTACATTGTTCAATATATAACATATAGTCTAAAGAGCATAACTCCAAAATGAAGCAGGTAGACTAGCAAACCCCATCATGGATTAAACCATGTCCAATAAGATTCGATTTCTCCTTTTTGATGCACCATTATACTTTAGTATCCTAGGAGGAGTCCACTATGAGAGAATCCTATTCTCCTCTAGATATGTCAAGAACTCACTGGATAGATATTTACCTCCTCGATCCGATTGAAGAATTTTAATATACTTTTTAATTTATTTTTCTATTTTACTTTGAAATCTTTTGAACATTTCAAATGAATCTGACTTATGTTTCATCAGATAGACATATCCATACCTAGATAGATCATCTATAAAGTAATGAAGTAGAAATATCCACCTCTAACACTTCTACTTATAGGTCCACATACATCATTATGTACTAGACCTAAGAGCTTAGTGGCTGTTTCATCTTTTTCAATAAAAGATGACTTGGTCGTTTTTTAAGAAGACAAGACTCATAGGTCGGAAGTGATTCACAATCACTGATTTCGAGGATTTCCTCTTGGGTCAACCTATTTATCCTGATCTTGTTAATGTGACCTAGTCTATAGTGCCATAGGTAGATATCAGAGATATTATCTAATCTAGGATACTTTCTAGAAGTGTACATTATACTTACATGCTGTAATAAAATATAAATACCATTTCTTTATTATCCTTGCATTATTGTAATATCATTCATAATGATATCATAATAATCTCCTTTTATTGATAAATGATAACCATCTTTGGCCAAAAGGTCAATAGAGATTATATTCATCAGAAAGAAAGGACAATAATAATATTTATTTAAAGAAATAATATTAGTATCAAGAATAAGTTGAACTATTTCTATAGCTAGAACTGGAACAGACCTTCCATCTTCAATATTCAAAAATTGCTCATTATTTTTAAATCTTCTACTAATTTGAAGTTCTTGCAATGTATTACAAATATGGACTAGACTTTCGATATCCAATACCCAAGTAAAAATATCACAAATAGAGAAATTATAAGATATTATCATATAACATCCTTCATTAATAACTACTTGCTCATCTCTCTTATTCAGCCTATTGGGGTCATGAGAATCAAGATATTGAGGATAGTTTCTCTTTCAATGCCTCTGCTCTTTACAGCACACTGCCTGATCTATGTTATTCTTGGATCTTATGTTTAATCTAGGCATAGAGGCCCTAGTACGAACCCTTTGTGCTACTGAAGAGCATTCAACTTCTGATACTTATTATTGAAGTTAGGTCCCATAAATTTATCACTGCTTAACAATGAATGGAGCAACTATGGCTTGGGTTTAACTACATAAAGGAGAACCAAAAGCCTAATTAATAATTGATTTATTAATACTTAAGATTTAGATATTAATCAAAAAGTTCTTCCACTATTTTATTCGAATTGATAGTCTCTACCTCTAATTTAAGAAATTATCCTAATTTCTTAGTGGATACTAGAATCCACATAGACTGCACACAAATCCAACTATGGTTGATCAACTCATATACATCTAAGGATAGGTTCATAACTAATTATTTCTTTAAATAATTTTTAGTAATTAAATTTTACCCTAAGTATCTTTTCAGTAGACTAGGGCCTCCACTGAAAGTCTTGATTAGGTCCGACCATTAACATGATCATACTTGGTCCACCTAACTAATAAATGATTAAGCCCAACTATGGATGATCAACCTAACCACCATTTAAAGAGATGCAGTCAAGAAATCATATGATGAATGATAATTTCATTAGCGGATAAGCACTAGAAAGCACCAGGCCTATGGACCTCCAATGATTATCCAACTAATAGACCCTTTAACATGCAGTTAATGGGAGGCTATGATCTAGCTATCACCATAACTATTTCATTTTAAGGATACAATAATTTTAGAGAATTTAATTGATTTGATTTAGAGGAGAGAAGATCATATTAACCAGCTTATCATGATCCTCCCACTGGCATCACCAAGTCAGCTTAACGGAGACCATTAATAGGCTAGTCTAGGAGCACCTAAATCAATCATACTAATTTACCTAGTTGACATAGATCAGCTCGAATAGTCAAGTGATCCGATTAAAATATAATATCATCAAGAGGTGAGGTATGTTCGATCAGTGGGAGGGTTTGCCAAAGCTTGCCTGTCATTCTATAACAAGGAAGGGGAATGACTTAAGGATTTTAAGAAATCCTGATTTCCGGTCCAGGTTCGTTCAGATCTGATCAGATCAAGAGATATATTTCAAAAAATTTTCTCTTTGATCCAAATCAGATCTTGGATATTTTCAGATCTGATTCTTATTATTTTAATAAATAAAATAAAATAAGATAAATTAAATCAAATTTAATTTACCTGATTTGGGTAATCCTATTACCCTGTTGATGATCCTGTTTGCAGCGGAAGGTTCTGGATCTTAGCCACGCAAGCGCCTGGCCTCTACCGGTATCCACTCGGGTTGGATCTGGAGATCCTCTTCTTCTCTATCACACCTCCAAAAATCAGATCTGGATCTGATCTGGAGGATCTTCAAAACTCTTTTGAAGATCAGCAGTCGTCCTTTTGCAGCAGCGCAGCCTTCTTGCTTTTGATCGCCTTTCTTTGATCTGAATCGCACCAACCAAGGTCCAAAACTCCTTTTGGACGTGGAGAGCAAGGGGAGAAGAGACTATGGCATGGAGGAAGGAGGGGAGAGGCAGCCTTGGGGCATGTGGAAATTTCTTCAAATTGCTTTTTGAGTTGGGCGCAGGGTCTTATTTATAGACTAAGCTGATCCAACTCCTCTTCTTCCCAACCAATCACAACCCTTTGTGAAATCAGATCTAAATCTGATTGGTGGGAATAGAGACCCCTGGATTCCTCCTTAGAGGGTGCCTAAGACCAGTCAAACTTTGGATTCTTAGTAGAACTCTAATTGGAATCCAAAAAGGAGATGGAGTCCTTGTCCAACAAGGACTCCTAGGCGCCTCCAACTTGGGCACACGCCACCCAGGGTTGGCGTGCGCCCTTCTCCTTGCCAGGTTCTGGCAGGGGGACAGGCCCCCACCAGCTCTCCAATAGGTGCATGACATGTGGTCAAAAGTCAAAGTGTCAATGGTCAACGTTTGACCAGTCAAAGGTAGACTTTTGACCAAAGTCAAAGAACAAGAAATGGCAGGTGACCAAAAATGGCAGGTAATGTCTTACAAAATAAGACAACCTTTTCTGACTTGGACAACCTCCAGTCAGACCATATGAAGGCCTCTGATTGAGCACAAACTCCTTTGGCTCAGTCAGGACAACTTATTTATGATAGTAAAAGAAGAACGTTAGGTTCAATCGAGTGCTAGCACGATTTCCTTGAACCTAATTGAATCTCATTCAGATCAATTGAACTAGATCAGTTCAATTGATGATCACCAGATTCAAACCCTTGTTTGTGTGACCCAGTTAGGTTCAGTTCTGTATGGTAATGGGATATGTCATGATCTCTATCATCGACATCATCGAAACTCCTTTCGATGGATCAGAACTCTTCTGATTCGAACAGCTAGAATGATCGATCATCTAAATCATTCTAATTGCTCCCAAAATCCACCAGTGACACCTAGCAGTATATGGTGGCAACCCATCAGAGCTGAATGCGAACCTCTTGGTGCAGCTACCTGTGTGATTAAGTTCTTCTATCTTGAGCCCCGATCAGATTAGGGTTAAGGTGAACTCGTCAAACCCTAGTCTCTGTCATATGATGTAATCATTCGATTCGAGTCCAATGTGAAAATCTAAATAGAAACTCTTTCTATTATTTCACTCTGCCATGGCCATGGGCTTCTGGACTTGATTCTCATGATCATCATAGGGCTGCTCCTCTACCACCGAGGTAGATAGATTCCATCTTGATGCAATCCAGTTCCTACAATGAACATGCTATAGCCAACATACACCTCAGGGTTCCATATGGCTAGGAGACCGAGTAATGGTGTAGTCAAACTATAACACCCTCAAGGTGAACTGCCGATGCATCTCAGGTCAAAGAACCAGACACACTACTGCAGCATCGAGTCAGTCATTGACGAGAAGGTAGACTTCCCTAATGACTACTCGAGGTGGTCACGCTCAGTGCCCTCGTTCTCTAACGAGTACCTGTACTCTCGCTCCGGTGTCTCCACACCGTAGACTCAAGACTCATCTACTAAAGAGAAGCGATTGTACACCAACCTTCCGGATCAATCACCATCCTCGTGATGATCCTATGGTCGGGAGCATTTTATGAGTTAATAATGATTATTCATGTCTTAAATTTTCAACTCTTGAAAATATGAATTATCATTACCATTAACTCAAAGGATGTATCACAGACACTAAATACACATATGTGATAGAAAATAACCCATTTTATTAATTATAGTCAAAATTATAATTTTGCCCCTAGAAGTGTATTACAAGTGTCAGCCAATTCTGGCTTCTAGGGCACATATATCTAACAATCTCCCACTTGTCCTAAAGCCAATTGGCTACAAGTCTAAGTCCCATCTTCTCAAGGTGGGCTTCGATCTTCTGCTGGCCCAACGGCTTTGTAAGTGGGTCTGCCACATTATCTGTGGAGTTGACTCTCTTGACCTCGACGTAACCTTTCTCGAAGGTAATCGCGGATGAGGTGGTATCGCCGCTCAATGTGCTTGGATTTCTGGTGAGACCTCGGCTCCTTAGCAAGGGCTATGGCGCCATTGTTGTCGCAGTATAGAGGAATGGCATCTGATGGCATTACTCCAATTTCTGCAGCAAACTTCTTGTACCAGAATGCTTCCTTTGCAGCCTCTGATGCAGCGATATATTCTGCTTCCATGGTGGAATCTGCTATCACAGTTTGCTTGGAACTCTTCCAGCTGACAGCTCCACCATTGCACACAAACAGACTTCCAGATGTCGACTTTCGATCATCTATATCAGGACATGAAATCCGAGTCTGTGTATCCCTGGACTTGGAGTTCTCCATTACCAAAGACCAACATCATATCCTTAGTTCTTCTCAAGTACTTAAGGATACATTTCACAGAAGTCCAGTGTTCTTCACCTGGATTTGACTGATATCTGCTTGTGACACTCACAGCATGGGCTATATCAGGTCGTGTACATAGCATGGCATACATGAGGCTCCCTATTGCAGAAGCATAAGGGATCTTGCTCATGCGTTCTATTTCCTCAGGTGTGCTGGGGCACATCTTCTTGGAAAGATGAATACCATGTCTGAAGGGTATTAATCCCCTCTTAGAGTTTTCCATACTAAACCTCTTTAGTACTTCCTCTATGTACATCTTCTGTGAAAGTCCTAGCATCCTATTCGGTCTATCCCTATAGACCTTAATTCCTAGAATAAAGGATGCTTCACCTAGGTCTTTCATGGAGAATTCCTTGGACAACCACATCTTGACTGATGTCAACATGGGAATATCATTCCCAATAAGGAGGATGTCATCCACGTACAATACGAGGAAGACAACAGCGCTCCCACTGACCCTTTTGAAAACACATGGTTCCTCTTCATTTTTGATGAAACCAAACTTTTTGATCACATCATTGAAACGAGTGTTCCAGCTCCGAGATGCTTGCTTAAGTCCATATATGGACCTTTGCAGCTTGCAAACCTTGTGATCAGTATCACTGGATGTGAAACCTAGCGGCTGTTCCATATAGATATCTTCCTCAAGATATCCATTTAGGAATGCCGTTTTCACGTCCATTTGCCATATTTCATAATCGAAATAGGCTGCAACAGCAAGCAATGTGCGGATGGATTTTAGCATAGCTACTGGGGAAAAGGTATCCTGATAGTCAATGCCTTCGCGTTGACTATAACCTTTTGCCACCAGTCTAGCCTTGAATGTCTCCACATTCCCATCTGCACCAATCTTTCTCTTGAAGATCCATTTACACCCAATAGGTACTATACCTTCTGGTGGATCTACCAAGGTCCAGACTTGGTTTGAGTGCATCGAGTCAATTTCTGACTGCATTGCCTCTAAGCCATTTCTCGGAGTCGATATCTGATATCGCCTCGTTGTAGGTTTTGGGATCATCACCATGAGCACCATTACCTATGAGGAACATTTTCCTCTACTTCCTCTGAAATAATACCTAAGTATCTTTCAGGGGGACGGAAAACTCTTTCCGATCTACGAGGTGGAGGAGGTAGTGTTCTTATTGGCTCAACCTGATTTGGTTCCACTTGGTCCTTAGCTCGTTCCACTTGTGAGACTTTCTCATCAAGCTTAATCTGCTTTCCAATGCCGCTATCTTGAATAAACTATTTTTCAAGAAAGATGGCATGTCGACTCACAATCACATTGTGGTCTTCTGGAATGTAGAAATAGTATCCTAATGACTCTTTAGGATATCCTATGAATCGAGCTCTAAAGGACCTAAACTCTAACTTGTCCGCTTGTTGTCTTTTGACATGAGCCGGACAACCCCAAATTCTGAGATGACTCAGACTTGGTTTCTTACCGTGCCATATCTCATACGGTGTGGTAGGAACGGTTTTAGAGGGAACCCTATTCAGTAGAATAGATTGAAGTTAACAATGAATGTCCCCAAAGAAAATCAGGGAGGTCTGTGAAGCTCATCATGGATCGAACCATATCCAATAGAGTCCGATTTCTCCATTCTGAAACCCCGTTGAGTTGAGGTGTTCCTGGTGGAGTCCATTGAGAGACTATGCCATTTTCCTTGAAGATAGTCTAGGAATTCCCGGCTAAGGTATTCACCTCCTCGATCTGATCGAAGAACCTTAATGGGTTTTCCAGTTTGTTTTTCTACTTCATGTCTGAATTCTTTGAACTTTTCAAAAGCTTCAGACTTGTGTCTCATAAGATACACATACCCATACCTAGACAGATCATCGGTAAAGGTAATGAAGTAGACAAAATTGCCTCTAGCCGGCACATCAAATGGGCCGCACACATCAGTATGTACTAGGGCAAGGAGATCTGTGGCCCTCTCCCCATGTCCAACAAAAGGGAGTTTAGTCATTTTGCCTTGAAGACAAGATTCACAAGTTGGATATGACTCGAAAGTCAATGGACTCAATAGCCCATTTTTCTCCAATTTGTTGATCCTATCTTCTGCTATATGACCTAATCTCAGGTGCCATAGATATCTGTCGTTTGGACTATCCCTAGGTCGTTTGGCATTCACGTTTTGCTCGATAGTTAGAACATAGGTACATCAATATGTAGCTGATAAAGACCATTAATAAGGAAACCATTTGCAATTTTATTTCTTTCATAAAGAATGTTACAATGGTCCTTAAAGAAGGTGATCACATAACCTTCTTGTGCTAAGCATGAAACAGAAATCAAATTCCTGCTAGCTGCAGGCACATAATAACAGTCTTTCAAAACTAAGTCTAAACCAGATGGTAATCGAAGAGGGTATGTTCCCACGGCTACTGCAGCAACTCTTGCTCCATTACCGATGCGTAGGATCATGTCTCCATCCCTCAGCCTCCTGCTATCCTCAAGACCCTGCATAGAAGTGCACAGATGAGCACTAGAACCAGAGTCAAGCACCCAACTGGATGCAGAAGAAACCGTAAGGTTAGACTCAATAACGAGCATACCTCCAGAAGGACCTTCCTTCTTGTTCTTCAGGGTGGCCAGGTAAGTAGGGCAGTTCCGCTTCCAATGGCCGTCGCTGTTGCAATGGAAACACTTTCCTTTGCCATCGGCCTTTTTCTTCGGCTTCTGCCTTCTTCTTCTTTGATCCTTCCACCTTTTGCTTTTTCACAGACTTCTTTTTCTTTCCATAAGACTTTCTTTTGGAAGAAGTCCGTTCCATAGCAAGAACTGAGCCTTTAGAACCTTTCATAGAAAGCTCAGCGGTAACCAGCATATTCATTAACTCGGCCAAGGAATTTTGAAGTTTATGCATGTGGTAATTCATGATGAATTGCCCATATGCATCAGTCAAGGATTGCAGAATAATATCGTTCTGCAGGTCCAAGTCCAACTTCACACCGAGCTTCTCAAGCTCTTCCATGTCCTTGATCATTGTCAGACAGTGATCTTGGACTGACTGCCCATCACGCATCTTAGCCTTAAAAAGTCATTTCGTGACTTGATATTTGGCTGCGCGACTCTGTTCACCAAACATCTCCTGCAGGTGAGCCAACATTTGGCGAGCAGTCCCGATATCTTCATGTTGGCGCTGGAGCTCATCAGACATCGAGCCCAACATGTAATATCTGGCCTTATTATCTTCGTCAATCCATTTTTCCAGAGACGCTCTCTGTTCAACAGTGGATGGACGAGCTGGTAAGGTGGGAGGGTCCTGGTCCAAAACATGTGGTTAACTTCTCTGAACCCAAAATAATTTTGTAGTTCCTGAGCCAATCTTTATAATTGGGTCCAGTCAGTCTATGTGTGTCTAGGATACGTGCCAATGGGTTGGACGCAGACATTTTCCTGTAGAGAGTCAAAGATTCTAGTTAGATACTGTAATTTTGACTTGACCAATTTGTTTAGGGATTTTATTTTTAAACAAATTAGCTCCCACTATTTTCTCGGATCCCTACACTCCCTCTGTAGAGATGCGAAAATCTCCACGATTAATGATTTCTAGTGGGTGGTGCGGTCTCACCAACTGACTCATCACCTCACCTAACAGTTATTGGTGATGGGTTAGCCAATGAGTGAACAACTCTTGTTCAATGATTCTCTAATCATGGTGCACCCAAACTTGGTCTCTAATTCATGAATCTCACCGTATCCGAAATATTGATCCACTCCTTAGTTAAGTCAGACCCACCATTTGCATAGACTGGGTTCCTAATTGAGTCTCTCACCGTATCCGAAATATTGAGCCCAACTCATCCTCCAGCCCATAGCATCCAATGCCTAATAGACATGGTTGCATCTTCCCGGTGCAACTGAGCCACTGTATCCAGCCGAGAACAATCAACCCCGGGAAGGGCCCGCACATCTACAATGGTGGAAGACCTCAGACTTAATCTTTTCTTAGGGAGAATTGATTCAGGTCTCATTAAACTAGACTTGGCTTAGTCATAACAATTATGACTAACCTAGTGGCATGGGTTAGCTCGGATTATTGACCACCTCAGATCAGAACTGTGTCAACAGATATGGCCAGGTAAGTGAGACCGGTGGAAGGAATATGCCATTAACTCGTACAAGAACGCATTCAGGTCGAGTAGCTTCCAATTAAAAACCAGTCGGTCGTCTGTGCCAAACTTACCTTAGACACCAAATTGTTGAGTCAGAACCAATTGGGTTAGCCTACAATCAATCCAGACTCTAACCTCTGAGCCTAATTAGGTCTTGCTTGATCGTGACTCGATCTTGACCCAGACTTAATCCTATTAGGCTGGTCAATTTAAGCATTGTTGATCCCATCTAACCAACTCTTGATTCGGTTTGATCAACCGCTTAGACCTAATTGAGCTACCCAAGCCCGAACCCAGTATTATGAATATGTCTTAGATCTGAAATTCTCAATTTTAGACCTAATTAATATTCCATAAACTTAATTCTTAATTAAGTAGGGTTCATAAACAAAATATGCACAATAAATCCTAGGGTTTCAGGATCTAGGGTTTTGCAGAAAGTAAGTTTTGGGTTTCTGATTAAGGACGAACACGCAGCACCCCTACACATCATAAGAACACCCCATCGAATGGGAAGAGAGGGCCTTTAAACCCTTCTTCGTTCTTATGACCGGACGGCCAAGAGGAACGCCTTAATCAGGAACATGTAAATACTACAAAACAGTTATCAGATCTATATCATATATCTCATATACAAATTAGATCTAATCATGGCATATTTTGCATACATCTCATGTATCAAATCATGCATGTTTTCAGATCTAAATTATCTCATAATAATCTAAAAAATTAGATTTAAATTGATCTAATCAAAATAAATTCTAATCTAGACAATTATGTAGAACTATTCTACAACTAGTCTAGACATGCATCAATCATATCTCATATGATATTTAAAATTAAATAATTTTTATTTGCTATTTTTTAGATGTTATTATAACACTTATAATATCAAAAAATAGTAAATAAAAGATCTAAAATATGATTTAATCAGATTAAATCAAAAACATGCAAGAACTATTCTATAGAACTATTCTATTCTAGAACTAGTCATGCATATCTTCTAATCTTAGATCCAAATCATTTAATTTTAATTTTTTCTGATTTCAGATCTGATCACATCTCATGTGACATCTGAAATCACTTATTTTTTTAATTAAAATAAATTTAAAATCAGATCTAAACAATTTAGAACCATGGCTCTGATACCAGTTGAAGGGAAAATCCTGATTTTCCCGGTCCAGGTTCGTTCAGATCTGATCAGATCAAGAGATATATTTCAAAAATTTTTTCTTTTGATCTCAATCAGATCTTGATATGTTTTAGATCTGATTCTTATTATTTTAATAAATAAAATAAAATAAGATAAATTAAATCAAATTTAATTTACCTGATTGGGTAATCCTATTACCCTGTTGATGATCCTGTTTGCAGCGGAAGGTTCTGGATCTTAGCCACGCAAGCGCCTGGCCTCTACCGGTATCCACTCAGGGTTGGATCTGGAGATCCTCTTCTTCTCTATCACACCTCCAAAAATCAGATCTGGATCTGATCTGGAGGATCTTCAAAACTCTTTTTGAAGATCAGCAGTCGTCCTTTTGCAGCAGCGCAGCCTTCTTGCTTTTGATCGCCTTTCTCTTGATCTGAATCGCACCAACCAAGGTCCAAAACTCCTTTTGGACGTGGAGAGCAAGGGAGAAGAGACTATGGCATGGAGAAGGAGGGGAGAGGCAGCCTTGGGGCATGGGAATTTTCAATTGCTTTTTGAGTTGGGCGCAGGGTCTTATTTATAGACTAAGCTTGTGATCCAACTCCTCTTCTTCCCAACCAATCACAACCCTTTGTGAAATCAGATCTAAATCTGATTGGTGGGAATAGAGTCCCCTGGATTCCTCCTTAGAGGGTGCCTAAGACCAGTCAAAGTTGGATTCTTAGTAGAACTCTAATTGGAATCCAAAAAGGAGATGGAGTCCTTGTCCAACAAGGACTCCTAGGCGCCTCCAACTTGGGCACACGCCACCCTAGGGTGTGCGCCCTTCTCCTTGCCAGGTTCTGGCAGGGGGACAGGCCCCCACCAGCTCTCCAATAGGTGCATGACATGTGGTCAAAAGTCAAAGTGTCAATGGTCAACGTTTGACAGTCAAAGGTAGACTTTTGACCAAAGTCAAAGAACAAGAAATGGCAGGTGACCAAAAATGGCAGGTAATGTCTTACAAAATAAGACAACCTTTTCTGACTTGGACAACCTCCAGTCAGACCATATGAAGGCCTCTGATTGAGCACAAACTCCTTTGGCTCAGTCAGGACAACTTATTTATGATAGTAAAAGAAGAACGTTAGGTTCAATCGAGTGCTAGCACGATTTTCCTTGAACCTAATTGAATCTCATTCAGATCAATTGAACTAGATCAGTTCAATTGATGATCACCAGATTCAAACCCTTGTTTGTGTGACCCAGTTAGGTTCAGTTCTGTATGGTAATGGGATATGTCATGATCTCTATCATCGACATCATCGAAACTCCTTTCGATGGATCAGAACTCTTCTGATTCGAACAGCTAGAATGATCGATCATCTAAATCATTCTAATTGCTCCCAAAATCCACCAGTGACACCTAGCAGTATATGGTGGCAACCCATCAGAGCTGAATGCGAACCTCTTGGTGCAGCTACCTGTGTGATTAAGTTCTTCTATCTTGAGCCCCGATCAGATTAGGGTTAAGGTGAACTCGTCAAACCCTAGTCTCTGTCATATGATGTAATCATTCGATTCGAGTCCAATGTGAAAATCTAAATAGAAACTCTTTCTATTATTTCACTCTACCATGGCCATGGGCTTTCTGGACTTGATTCTCATGATCATCATAGGGCTGCTCCTCTACCACCGAGGTAGATAGATTCCATCTTGATGCAATCCAGTTCCTACAATGAACATGCTATAGCCAACATACACCTCAGGGTTCCATATGGCTAGGAGACCGAGTAATGGTGTAGTCAAACTATAACACCCTCAAGGTGAACTGCCGATGCATCTCAGGTCAAAGAACCAGACACACTACTGCAGCATCGAGTCAGTCATTGACGAGAAGGTAGACTCCCTAATGACTACTCGAGGTGGTCACGCTCAGTGCCCTCGTTCTCTAACGAGTACCTGTACTCTCGCTCCGGTGTCTCCACACCGTAGACTCAAGACTCATCTACTAAAGAGAAGCGATTGTACACCAACCTTCCGGATCAATCACCATCCTCGTGATGATCCTATGGTCGGGAGCATGTTTATGAGTTAATAATGATTATTCATGTCTTAAATTTTCAACTCTTGAAAATATGAATTATCATTACCATTAACTCAAAGGATGTATCACAGACACTAAATACACATATGTGATAGAAAATAACCCATTTTATTGAATTATAGTCAAAATTATAATTTTGCCCCTAGAAGTGTATTACAAGTGTCAGCCAATTCTGGCTTCTAGGGCACATATATCTAACAAATTTTTGTTATTAAATATTGATTATCAAAAGCCTTAAAAAGTTTTTTGTATTAAGTAAAAAATGGAAATCTCCGACTATCAAACAATTGATTCTTCTTAATTTGGGCTGAGGATTGAGGTTCGACTTTTCAAAAGAAATTTATATTTATAAAATATTTTTATAACATGATTCTACTAACCAAGTTGCATATTTGATTCATAATCAAAATATAAATAAGATAAGCTTGAAACTACTTTAGATCTAATCTAAACAGGTTCATGTAATTGAAATAGTTTCAACTCCAATCAATCATAAATTATCTTAGATCAAATCTAACATATTTATGATGATTAAAATTAGATTAAAATATTTTTAATCCAATCATAAAATTTTTTAGATCTAATCTAAAATTTTATGATAGTAGGATAACCTTATAATTAGTTCGTGCAATCTAAAACTTTTATTTTTAAATCTAAAATACTTTTAAATCTAATAAATAATAAATTAAATTAAATCATATCTAATAAATTTATGATAAAAAATAGATCTACATGAACTTGGACAATCTCTTCACTGTAAGGGGTAAACCTTATAGTAGGACAATCTTATAATCAGTTCATATGACCATAATTTTTAATTTTAGATTTAATAATTAGATTATAAATTAGATCTAATCTAAAAGATAATCTAAATATATACATATAATCATATAATAATCAATCTAGGCTTTGATACTAATTGAAGGAATCGGATCTAGAATTTTAGGGCTAGATCTTGAAACTTTTTCAAGATCAAGTAGCGAAAGACTGGAATAAATCAAAATTTATTCATAAAATTAGAGAAGACCTTAGATCCAAGATCATATTACATGATTATGGTATAAGATTAAATTAAAAATTAAAAAATATAAGAAAGAAGAAAAGGTGTTGATCGCATCAACATAGATCTACACTAGATTTATTGCAGGTATATAACAAAGGATCAGATCAATATTATCTATGCAAGTTAGATATTCTAACATGTTGATCCATACTTGAGAATGAAGCTCTAAGCCACACATACATTCAGCCTCTAAGAGATGTCCACACTAGTCCATGAATCTCGATCAGAAGTTCGATCTTTAAAAATCAGCACAGTATGCTAGTATTGTGTTGATCTTTCTTCGACAATCGATCTAATCCTCTCTTCTTTAATATTTGGACTCTTCAAAGATTAAAAAAAAGAGAAGAGACTTTAGATCTGAGACACTTTCAAAAATAAATCTCAAAGATGGAGGAAAAGAGATGAATAGAAGAAATTCTAGAAGAAGATCCTCTTCTTCTTCTTTTTTCTCTCACCTAGACACCTAGATTCGTTTCTATGAAAACCCAACACCCAAGAATTTTTTTCTAAAGGAATCAGATCTAGGGTTTCACATATAGATCTTGAAACTTTTTTAAGATCTTGATATGAAAGACTTAAATAAATCTAAAATTTATTTAAATAACCATGTAAATACCTAGATCTTAGATCTATTACATGATTAAGGCATGATATTAAATCAAAAATTAAAATTAAATAAAAAAGAAAAAGGTTGATCAAATCAATCTAGATCTATACTACATCAAATGAAGGTATGAAGTTTATGGATCAGATCTATTGCCTGAGCAAGTTTAGACATTCTAACTTGTTGATCCAAGCTTGAGGATGAAGTCATGAGCTGCACATGCATCCAACCTCTAGGAGTCATCCACATGAGTCTACGATCTTTGATCTAAAGTTCGATGTAAAAAATCAGCACAGCATGCTAGTATTATGCTGATTCTTTTTCGACGATCGATCTGATGCTCCCTTCTTTGAAAGTTGGACTCTCCAAAATATGATAAGAAAGATTAGAGTTTGCTAATTTAAGACTCTCTCAAAAAAACTCAAAAGAAAGAAGGAGAGATTGAAAATAAAATAGTCCTAGAAGAAGACCCTCTTTTTCTTCTCTTTTCTCTCACCTAGACACCTAGTTTGGTGCCTATGGAACCCCCACGCCTAAGGATCCTCTTTCTTTGATTTTTGCACACCCCAAACCTCTCCCAAAGTTTTACATTTCACAAAAAAATTAGAATAAAATTCATTTAATAAGTAAGGAAAAAGAAGAGTCCAAGTTAGGTCAAATTTCTAGACTAGGAATATCCAAACATGGAAAGTTGTTGGGGCGCCCAACTCTTGGGTGCCTCCTCCATAACTTTTGGCAAGGACCAGCAAGGGAGGGTGCACAAAAAAGGAGATTATTTTCATAAAATAAGAAAAGAATTAATTAAAAGAGGGGGCAGCACTCAAGAAAAGATGTTTTGGTTAACAAGGATTCAGCACTTAAGAAAAGATGTTTTGGTTAACAAGGATTCTATCTCATAGAATCCTAAGCAAAACCAATTCCTCCTTTGGCTTGGTCTTCCACCTAACTTCCAAATTTGACTTGGAGGGAGAGAGGGGGCATGGAAATCAGGAAGAAAGAGATTTTTTACAAAAAATACCTAAAAAATAGGTATGGAGGGTGTTGGTGTAGAATCTGATTGATGTCGGATTGAGCTAGAGTGGAGGAGGATGAGGTCACCACCGGAGACCTACAAAATAAAGTTTCATCCGAAGTCGGTAGTGGTGGCTCCGACAAGATCCTTCGACGATCAAGTTAGCTCTCCTAGCCAATAGAAATGGAGTGCCTAGGAATGAGTTTGGCAGGAGCTTAGAGGAGGAGAGGAGAGCTTTAGAGCTTAGAGAAAGCATATCTGGAGGGTCCCTTTTTATAGTTGAAGCTTATAGCGGATTGATGGTGATAGCTGCAGCTGCTTGATGGTGGGCTGCTTGAGGTCTAGCGAAATCAATCATGGAGGGAGGCACCGTCTGCAGTGCTGCTTGCAACAGATTGATGGTGACAACCATCGCCGCCTGATAGCAGGTCGCTGTCACCTTCAGCAGACTGATGGCGATCGTTCATCAAAATTTAAAAGCCAAAGCTCTGAGAAAGTAGGCATTGATTGGTGTACTTTGGCATATAATAATTTCAGAGGAGTTTAGACTTTTGAAATGGATCCATCTGGTGGGATTATCCGAGAGTAATCCACTGGAGGAATCTGACTAAGGAAGATGTCCGGGAGGAGTTTGGCTCCTGGAGGAGTTCGATCGAAGAGAAAGCTCGAAAGAAGTTCGGCTCCTATAGGCATTCGATTGGAGGGGCACGGAGGGAGTTCGGCTCTCATGGGAGTCCGATTGAAGGAGTATGGGGGAGTTCTGCTCTCATGGGAGTCCGACTAAAGTTTGGCCACTGAGGAATTTGGCAGGCTAAAGAAGTTCGATGAAGATCAGGCCGGTTGAAGGAGTTTGATAGGAGCTCGACTGCTGAGGAGTTTGGTCGGCTGAAGGAGTTCGACTAAGACTCATCCGCTAAAGCTCTTCTGTGGCTACCAGTTGCATTAGGTTGAGCATCAAACTGAACTTCGATAGGAGCAGGGTTTATCCCTAATAATAGTCCCTCCCACTTCCGAGTTCGAAACTTGAAGGAAGGGAATGCAGAAAAGACAGCTACCAAAGTCCTCTTCTATTGGTGCAGAATTTGGTTGACACTCAGGGGAGATCTCATCTCTAGCCAAAGTTGATGTTGAAGTTGAAGCCCGGGGGAGATTTCATCTCCAGCCGAGGTTGAAGTAGATCTGATCTCCTACGGTCGAGGTTAGAGGTTGAGCTCCTCTGGGCCGATATTGCCTCCAACAGTCGAGGCTAACTTGGGGGAGATCTCCTCTCCTACAGTCGAGGTTGACTCGGAGGAGATCTTATCTCCTGTAGCTGAGGTTAAAGCTCGGGGCAGGTCTTATCTCCTACAGTTGAGGTTGACTTGATTGCTCGGGAGAGATCTTATCTCTAGCCGAGGTTGACTCGATCGCTTGAAAGAGATCTTATCTTTAGCTGAGGTTATCACGGTCGCTTGAAAGAGGTTGAACTCATCTTATCTCTGGCCGAGGTTGTCTCTCTGGCCGAGTCGCTCAAGAGAGATCTTATCTCTGGCAGCCGAGGGAGGGAGATTCATCTCCTGATGAGGTTGATGCAGGCACTTAGGAGAGATCTTATCTCTAGCTAAGGTTGACTCGATCGCTCGTGGGAGATCTTATCTCCTGTGGTCGAGGTTGGCTCGGGGGAGATCTCATCTCCTACAGCCGAGGATGGCTTGTGGGAGATCTCACTCCTACGATCGAGGTTGATATGGGCACTCGGGGGAGATCTTATCTCCTATAGCCGAGGTTGGACCGGTCGCTCGAGAGAGATCTTATTTCTTGCAGCCGAGGTTGGCCCAGTCACTCGTGGGAGATCTTATCTCCTACGATCGAGGTTGATACGGATGCTCTGGAGAGATCTTATCTCCTGTAGTCGAGGTTGGCCCGATCGCTCGGGGGAGATCTGATATCCTACGATCGTGGTTGCCCCGAGAGAGATCTTATCTTCTGCAGTCAAGGTTGGCTCGGGGGAGATCTTATCTCCTGCGGTTGAGCTTGCCTCGGAGGAGATCTGAAGGAAAATTCTGATTTTCTGGACTAGGTTCGTTCAGATTTGATCAGATCAAGAGATATATTTTAAAAATTTTTCTCTTTGATCCTAATCAGATCTAAGATATTTTAGAACTTATTATTATTATTTTAAAAATTAAAATAAAATTTAAATAAATTAAATCAAATTTAATTTACCTTGATATGGGTAATCCTATTACCCATTGATGATCCTGTATGTAGTGGAAGGTTCTGGATCTAGCCACGCAAGTTCTTGATCTCTATCGATATCCACTTAGATTGAATCTAGAGATCCTCTTCTTCTCTATCACATCTTCAGAAATCAGATCTAGATCTGATCTGGAGGATCTTCAAAACTCCTTTTGAAGATCAGCAGTCGTCCTTTGCAGCAGCGCAGCCTTCTAGCTTTCACTCGCCTTTCTTTCATCTAGATCGCACCAACCAAGCTCCAAAACTCTTTTGGATGTTGAGAGGAGAGGGAGAAGGTGGGTTTGGCATGGAGGAAGAGAGGAGAGGTAGCCTTGGGTGTGGGAATTGTGATTCGGATCCTACTTTCAATCATAATCTGGGTTGGGCGCAGGGTCTTATTTATAGACTGTCTGTGATCCAACTTCTCTTCTTCCCAACCAATCACAACTCTTTGTGAAATCAGATCTAAATCTGATTGGTGGAAATAGGGTCCCCTGGATTCCTCCTTAGAGGGTGCCTAAGACCAGTCAAAGTTGGTTCTTAGGAGAACTTTAATTAGAATCCAAAAAGGAGATGGAGTCCTTATCCAATAGGGACTCCTAGGCACCTCGAACTTGGGCACATGCCAAGGGTGGTGTGTGCCCTCTTCCTTGCTTGGTTCTGGCAGGGGGACAGGCCCCCACCAGCTCTCCAATAGGTGTTTGACATGTGGTCAAAAGTCAAAGTATCAATGGTCAATATTTGACCAGTCAAAGGTAGACTTTTGACCAAAGTCAAAGAACAAGAAATGGCAGGTGACCAAAAATGGCAGGTAATGTCTTACAAAATAAGACAACCTTTTCTGAGTTGGACAACCTCCAGTCAGACCATATGAAGGCCTCTAATTGAGCACAAACTTCTTTGGCTCAATCAGGACAACTTATTTATGATAGCAAAAGAAGAACGTTAGGTTCAATCGAGTGCTAGCACGATTTTCTTGAACCTAATTGAATCTCATTCAGATCAATTGAACTAGATCAGTTCAATTGATGATCACCATATTTAAATCCTTGTTTGTGTAATCTAGTTAGGT
Source organism: Cocos nucifera (assembly GCA_006176705.1). Classification (NCBI taxonomy): domain Eukaryota; kingdom Viridiplantae; phylum Streptophyta; class Magnoliopsida; order Arecales; family Arecaceae; genus Cocos; species Cocos nucifera. The sequence goes on along the minus strand of QRFJ01001031.1, from coordinate 170,276 downwards.
TCAGTTCTGTATGGTAATGGGATATGTCATGATCTCTATCATCGACATCATCAAAACTTCTTTCGATGGATCAGAACTCTTCTGATTCGAACAGCTAGAATGATCGATCATCTAAATCATTCTAATTGCTTCCAAAATCCACTAGTGACACCTAGCAGTATATGGTGGCAACTCATCAGAGCTGAATGCGAACCTCTTGGTGCAGCTACTTGTGTGATTAAGTTCTTTTATCTTGAGCCCCGATCAAATTAGGGTTAAGGTAAACTCGTCAAACCCTAGTTTCTGTCATATGATGTAATCATTCGATTCGAGTCTAATGTGAAAATCTAAATAGAAATTCTTTCTATTATTTCACTCTGCCATGGCCATGGACTTTTGGACTTGATTCTCATGATTATCATAGGGCTGCTCCTCTACCATCGAGGTAGATAGATTTCATCTTGATGCCATCTAGTTCCTACAATGAACATGCTATAGCCAACATACACCTCAGGGTTTCTGCAGTCGAGGTTAACATTGGTGCTCGAGGGAGAGCTTATCTCTTGCAGCCGAGGTTGGCCCGATCACTCGGAGGAGATCTTATCTTCTGCGATCGAGGTTGATACGGGCGCTCGAGGGAGATCTTATCTCCTATAGTCGAGGTTGGCCCGATCGCTCGAGAGAAGATCTTATCTCCTACGGTCGAGGTTGATACGGGCACTCGGAGGAGATCTTATCCCTATAGCCAAGGCTGAAGGACTTCAACTCGCTCATGTTAGGATGAGGTTTTCCTTCTTTTCCTAACACGACCACTATTGACTACTTTTTTCCTATCATCACATAGTTTTTGCACCCAGAAATAATATTATTGAAATGAAAGAATTTTACCGAAGGAAAGTTACTGGCAGCACATCCCTAGATTTTCTATGCTTCATGGTCGTGGGGGCGTTGTTCCTCCAAGTTCCCTTGGGCGGTAAGTCCCGAGCCGGACGACCTCCTCTATTTCATGCTGGCCTTCTCAAATTGGAGCAAGCTTCTCTTGACTTTGACGTTGGGAGATGACAGCCCACCGAAGTACCAAGCCCTCAGAGATAGCGTCGATGATGTTGGGATGCAGTCGATCTCCTTGTCATTCCTCCCTCATCGATGGTTCTAGCTTTTGGAGGGGGGACTTCTTCGTACCTTTCTATCGGAGCTTCCTTGATGACGAGCTCGAGAAAGAGTCTGGGCCTCGCTTGCACTGGGGGAGGTTGTGAGCGTGGCCAAACTTCATTCTGCCCTCCTATGAAACTCCTTGGGGGAGAACTTCATGCCCCTTTATCAAGGCTTCCTTGATGATGAGCTCGAGGGAGAGTTCGGCCTTGCTTGCACTAGGGGAGGTCGTGAGTGCGGCCGAACTCCATTCCATCCTTCTATGAAACCTTTGTTGGGGCTTCCTTGATGATGAGCTCGAGGGGGAGTTTGGCCTCGCTTGTGCTGGGGGGGTCATGAGTGTGGCCGAACTTCATTCCATCCTCTTGTGAAACCTTCTGGGGAGAACTTCTGCTTTCTATTTCTCCTTCCTAAGGGCAATGGGTATGCTAGGCCAAATGCTCTTCCTTAAGGCCGATTCCTAGCATCTTGATGGTGGGTTTGCTAGTAAAGTCACCGCTAGAGGCTGCCGCATGGCCTGTATCATCTCGATGAGGCCACGAACCTCCTGGACAAGCATGTTGAACTACTCCGCTTCTACCATAGCTTCAGATGGAACCTAGGTTGCTGGGGCTGAAGCAGGAGCAGATGGACCTAGCGCAGAGGCCGTCGATCATCGAGTCGAAGCTCTCCTAGGAGGCATTCTTTCTCGAAGAAGAACTTTAGAGAGAAAGAAGAGAGATCTCTAGAGAGGGAAGAGAGAAATCATCACTGAGCACTCCTTTAAGAATAAGGGGGCCTCAAGAATACCTCAAGAATAGAGGCGGCACTTCCTCTAGTGCCAATTTCGTTGGTGCAGAATCTAGTTGATGTCGGATCGAGCTAGAGTGGAGGAGGATGAGGTCACCGTCGGAGATCTGTAAAATAAAGTTCCATCCAGAGTCGGTGGTGGTGGCTCCAACAGGACCCTCCGACGATCAAGTCAGGTTCTCTAGCTAACAAAAATGGAGTGCTCAGGAATGAGTTCGACAGGAGCTTAGAGGAGGAGAGGAGAGCTTTAGAGCTTAGAGAAAGCGTATCTGAAGGGTTCCATTTTATAAACATAGTTTGTAGCGGGTTGATGGTGACAGCTGTAGCTGCTTGATGGTGGGCCACTCGAGGTCTGGAAGAGTCAGTCATGGAGGGAGGCATCGTCTGCAGCATCGCCTGCAACAGATTGACAGTGACAGCCATCGCCATTCGATAGCAGGTCGCTATCGTCTGCAGTAGACTGATGGTGATTGTTTGTTGAGATTTAATAGTCATAGCTCTAAGAAAGCAAGCATTGGTTGGTGGACTTCAGCATATATCAATTCTAGAGGAGTTCGAACTATTGTAGGGGATCCATCTAGTGGGATAATCTAGGAGCAATCCACTGGAGGAATCCGACTGAGGGAGATGTCCGGGAGGAGTTTTGCTCCTGAAAGAGTTCGGCCAAAGAGAACGCTCGAAAGGAGTTCGACTCTTGAGGCATCCGACTGGAGGGGTGCGGAGGAAGTTCGACTCTCATGGAAGTCTGACTGAAGGAGTACGGAGGAGTTCGGCTCTCGTGGGAGTTCGATTAGAGTTCGACTACTGAGGAGTTTGGCAGGCTGAAAAAGTTTGGCGAAGATCAGGCCGGCTGAAGGAGTTTGACAGGAGCTCGACCACTAAGGAGTTTGGTTGGCTGAAGGAGTTCGGCTAAGACTCATCCGCTGAAGCTCTTCTTTGGCTATCAGTTGCATTAGGCTGAGCATCGATTACTGAATTAAAAATTCAATTAGTCCGATACCAAAGCATAGTGAGTTGCTTGCAAGTTAGTGAGGTGATCTCAGGTCTAAGAGATACTTATACCTATATCCCATCGGAGACATTCTCGATAGCAGAATGCTCTAGAATTGGTCACGTTCAATGATGATGTATCCATATGTCTCACATGTATGTCATATCAGTATCTTCACACACTTTGGTTAAGAGGACAACCAACCTATATGGCATATAGCAACCTATGCTTGATAGATGCTGTCGTCCTAATTAATAGCCTATCTTTTTGTTGTAAACAAATTTAAGGACTAATTGATAAATTCTCTCTTTATCGAAACTAAATAGTCCCAAGGACTTTATCATAATAATGAAGTTTATTAGAAGATGTAAACTTATGATAAAAAAGATGTCAAAATATTTTTATTAATTAATAAATTAATGATAATTATAAAATAGCTTAACCATTAACAGGCTGATGATTGACTTTGGGACATAATTTCCAACAACTCTCACTTATCCTAAAGCCACTCGGCACAATATCTAATACCCATCTTTGACTTATGGTTGTCAAACTCCTTGATTGCCAGGGCTTTAGTGAAGGGATCGATTAGGTTCTCCTTTCCGTCGATCTTCTGAAGGTCGATATCACTATGATCCACGATCTCATGGACCAAATGAAAGTGGCATAGAATGTGCTTTGTTCACTAGTATGCCTTCGATTCCTTTGTTTGAGTTATGGCACCAGTGCTATTACAGTAGAGCAGGATCGGACCATCAATGGAGGGTGCTACTTCAAGCTTGGTGATGAACTTCCTCAGCCACATAGCTTTCTTTGCTGCATCTGATGCTGTCATGTACTCTGCTTCGCAAACAGAGTTAGCCACTATATGCTGCTTGAAACTTTTCCAGCAAATGGCTCCATCATTTAGATTAAAGATATACCCCGATACACTTTTACTGTCATCATGGTCAGATTGAAAGCTGGAGTCTGTAAACCCCACAAATTTCAAATTTGATTCACCATAAATCAACCAATGGTCCTTAGTATTTCTTAAATACTTAAGGATGATTTTAACCACCTTCCAGTGATTTTCTCTAGAATCAGACTGGTATCTACTCACTACTCTTAGTGAGTATGCCACATCTGATCTCGTATATGTCATTGGATACATAATTGACCCCACTATCGAAGCATATGAAATTCTACTCATATGCTCTCTCTTTAGGAGTTGTCGGACAATCCTTTTTAGAGAGAGAAATTTTTTGGCCTATCGAAAGATAGTCCTTTCTGAAATTCTTCATGCTGAACCTCTTCAGCATAGTTTCTATGTACGTGGATTGGAATATACCAAGCATCCTTTTAGATCTATCCCTATAGATCTTCATCCCTAAGATGTAGGATGCTTCACCCAAGTCCTTCATAGAGAACTATGATGACAACCAGACTTTTATTTCTTGTAGCGCGGGGATATCATTCCCGATTAAGAGAATATCGTCCATGTATAAAATAAGGAATACCACTGCCGAACCATTTGTCTATTTGTAAATGTAGGATTTTTCTCCATTCTTAATGAAGACATACATTTTGATCACTTTATCAAAATGCATGTTCCAACTTCGAGATGCCTGCTTCAATCCATAAATGGATCTTTGAAGCTTGCACACCTTGGACTCATCTATGGATGTGAATTCTTCAGGTTATATTATACACACCTCTTCGATTAGCTCTCCATTTAGGAAAGCTATCTTCACATCCATCTGCCAAATCTCATAGTCTAGATGGACAGCAATGGCAAGCATATCTGAATGGACTTGAGCATTGCTACAATGGAGAACGTCTCATCATAGTCAATACCATAACGTTGACGATATCCCTTGGCAATCATACGGACTTTATAGATCTCCACCTTTTCGTCTATGCTCCTCTTCCTTTTGAAGACCCATTTACACCTAATGGGTTTAACCCCTTCAGGTAGGTCAACTAATGTCCATACATCATTGATCTTCATGGAATCTATTTTGGATCTCATGGCTTCTAGCCATTTTTCAGAGTTGGATCTCAACATCGCATCCATATAAGTGATCGGATCCTCATTATTCTGATTGAGTTCGATGGGATCACCATCTTGGACCAAGAATCCATAGTATCTATCCGGATGATGGGGTATTCTGTCAGATCGCCTTAATGGTACAGGTTCACTAGGCTTCGGATCTGATCTGATCAAGTCCAACTTAGGATCAACATTCTATGTTGGACTTTCTACCTATTGAACTCCGTTAAGTTCAACCTTAGAGGCAACAGTTCCTTCATCAAGAAACTCCTTTTCCAAAAAGATTACCCTAAGACTGACGAATACCTTTTGTTCATCAACATGGTAGAAATAGTATCCTTTGGTATCTTTTAGGTATCCTATGAATGTACACTTGTCAGACCTAGGTCCAAGTTTGTCTGTAACTAACCGTTTGATATAAGTTGGACACCCCCAAACCCTAAGATGTGAAAGTGCTGGCTTATGCCTTGTTCATATCTCATATGGGATTTTAAGTACAGACTTACTTGGAATCCTATTTAATAGATAATAAGTCGATTCGAGTGCATATCCCCAGAAGGATATCGACAAGCTGGTAAATTCCATCATGGATTGGACCATGTCTAACAAAGTCCGATTCCTCCTTTCTGACACACCATTATGCTATGGTGTTTCAGGAGGAGTCCATTGGGAGAGAATTTCATTCTCTCCTAGATATATAAAAAACTCATCAGAAAGATATTTTTCTCCTTGATCAGATCGAAGAATTTTAATACTCATTTTAGTTTATTTTTCTACTTCACTTCGAAATCGTTTGAATATTTCAAAAGAATTTGACTTATATTTCATCAGATAGACATATCCATATCTGGATAGATCATCTGTGAAAGTGATGAAGTAGACATATCCACCTCTGGCAGTTGTGCTGATTGGTCCACATACATCAGTATGTACAAGACTTAAGAGATCATTGGCTCTCTCACCTTTTTTAGTGAAAGGTGACTTGATCATTTTACCAAGAAGACATGACTCATAGTTTGGAAGTGATTAACGTTGAGGATTCCCTCTTGAGTCAAAATGTTTATCCTATTCTTATTTATATGACCTAGCCTATAGTGCCATAAGTAGATATCTGATATACTATTTAATCTAGGGTGCTTGCCAGTAGAATAGACTACATTAATAGGTTGAGATAATATATATACACCATTGTTCAATTTTCCATAGAAAGCAGTAATACCATTCATAATGATATTACAAACTCGTTTCTTTATTAAAATTTTATAATTGTTCATGGCCAAAAGGCCTATAGAAATGATATTTAAAAAGAAATTAGGACAGAAATGATAATCACTAAGAACAACGGTATGAGATTCAAATACAAGTTTCAAAATTCCTAAAGCTAGAACTGGTCTTCCATCTCCAACGTTTAGGAATCTCTCATCTTGCTCGAATCTTGTACTGACCTGCAACCCCTGCAATGAATTGCAAATATGGTAAGGGCTACCAGTATCCAATACCCAGTCAGTAATATCACAAATAAAGAAATTGCAAGGAGTTATCATACAAATACCTTGCCCAGTAATAGCTTGCTTCTTTCTTTACCTATTTGGATCCAGGGGGACAATGTACTAAGGATAGTTCCTCTTTTAGTGCCCCCACTTCTTATAAAAGAAGCATTCGACTTGACTCTTATTGGGCTTGGTCTTTAGGGTCTGAGCCTGCACAAGTGTCCTAGTATGAACATGCACCTTCTTGGCTTTCTTCTTCTTGTTCTTCTTTCCTTTTCCAAAGGATCGAGAATGAGAAAACGAACCTCCCACTAAGTTCACTGACTCCTTATGGAGTTGGTGATCCTTCTCAAAGTTCTGAAGTAACCCCAATAACCCATGGTAGTTCACTTCAAGCTTTGACATTCTATAATGTTTAAGGAATGGAAGATAAGACTTGGGCAGCAAGTTCAGTATTGCATCTTTTCTAAGTTGTTTGTGCAAGGAAAAGCCAAGCTTGCTCAATTGCTCTATCAGCTCGATCATGTATAATACATGATCAGTTACAGAGGCACCATCTTGCATTCTGGCATTGAAGATGGCACAACTAGTCTTGTGCCTCTCAACGTCAACGGGTGTGCCAAAAGAATCCTCCAACACTTGGAGCATTTCATTTGGCTGAGTTGTCTCAAACTTGTGACTGAATTCATTGCTCATCGCAGCCAGCATAATGAAGCACACCATGGTTCAATCACTAAGCCAATTCTGATAAGTGTTCTGACTGTTCTACGTGCATTGGCAGCTGGCTCCTGAGGTGCAGGATCCGTCAGTACATATAGGATCCGTTCATGCTCTAGGATAATCTTCAACTTTTGATACCAGCTACTGAAGTTGGATCCCACCAACTTATCATTGTTCAACAGTGATCGGAGCGATAGAGAAGTGGCCATGTCTGCACAAAAAAAAAAGCAAAATCTAATTAGTAATTAATTCATTAAATCTAAAGATTTGGACTTTAATCAAAAGGTTTTTTTCACTATTTTATTTGAATTGGTAGTCTCTATCTTCAATTCGAGGAATTACCCTAATTTCTTAGTGGGTACTAGAATCCACAGATTGTACACATGTCCTAGTTTGGTTAGCCCACCCATGTACATCTAAGGATAGGTTCATAATCAATTATTTCTCTAAATAATTTTCAGTAATTAAATTTTGCCTCAGGCCCTGATCAGTTGGCTTTGGCCTTCTCAGAAAAGGATCCAATTAGATCCAACCATTAACATGACCATACTTGGCCCATCCAACCAATGAATGATTAGGCCCAACTTTGGTTGGTCCTACCTAACCACCATTTAGAAAGATGTATCCAAGAGATCATATAATGAATGATAATTCTATCAACCGATAAGCACCAAGCCTTTTGGCCTCCAATGATTATCCAACTAATGGATCCATTATCATCCACTTTAATCGAAGGCTATGATCTAGTTATCATATAACTATTTCATTTTAGGAATCTAATAATTTTAGAGAATTTATTTATAGAAGTGAGTAGGTCAGATTAACCAGCTTGTCATGATCCTTCCACTAACTTCACTAAGTCAGCTTAAGGGAGACCATTAATAGGCTGGTCTAGAAGCACCTAAATCAGTCAAACTAATTTACCTAGCTGATGTGGGTTAGCTCGAATAGTCAAGCGATCCGATCAAAACATAATCTCACCAAGAGGCCAGGTAAGTTCGATCAATAGAAGGGTCTGCTAGGCTTGTCTTAGACACCATAAAAAATGGTCAGATAAGCCGGCTGCCAATTAAAAATCATTGGTTTGGTTTACCTTAGACACCAACTGATTTAATTAGTTTCAATTAGATCAATCTAACAGTTCATACTAGACCGCATAGCCAAGAATCTAGTCCATCTTGGGTCTTGTTAAAGACATGGACTTGACCAACTACAACTATTGTAATTGATCTAGAGAATCCATGACCTAATCTAAGACAATAATTGATTAGATTTAGTCGATTCTCTAATTAAGTCCATTCTTTAATCTAACCCTAGGTCTAACATAATTAATGGAACTAATCTCCACTAACCCATTTAATCCAATGTGTTATGATTTGTGTCTTAGGATCTTCAATTTAAAATACTAGATCCTAATCAATCAACTTCTTAATTCTCAATTAAGTTTTGGGCTGAGGGTTGAGGTTCGACTTTTCAAAAATAATTTTCATATTTGTAAAATATTTTTATAACATGGTTCTATCAATGATGTTGCATGTTTGATTCATAATCAATATGCAAGTAAAATAAATATAAAACTACTTTAGATCTAATCTAAATAGGTTCATGTAATTAAAATAATTTCAATAATAATCAATCATAAATCTTCCTAGATCAAATCTAACATATTTATGATGATTGAAATCAGATTAAAATATTTTTAATTAGATCATAAAATTTTTTAGATCTAATCTAAAATTTTATGATCAATATTTTAGATTAGCACGTATTAGGACAACCTATTCACTGTAAGGGATAAACCTTACAGTATGACAACCTTATGGCAGTTCATGCAATCTAAAATATTTTATTTTTTTTAATTTTAGATTTAATAATTAAATTATAAATTAGATTTAATTTAAGAAATAATCTAGACATGTACGAAAATCATGTAATAAGAATCTTGGCTCTGATACCAATTGAAGGAACCATATCTAGGATTTCATAGGTAAATCTTGAAATATTTTCAAGATCTTGCAATGAAAGACTTAAATAAATTTAAAATTTATTTAAATAATTATGTAAATATCTAGATCTCAGATCTATAACATGATTAAGATATGATATTAAATCAAAAATAAAAATTAAATAAGAAAGAAAAAGGTTGATCAAATCAACCAAGATCTACACTACATCAAATGTAGGTATGAAGTTTATAGATCAGATCTATTACCTAAGCAAGTTTAGATGTTCTAAATTACTGATCTGGGCTTAAGGATGAAGTCATGAGCCACACATGGGTCTGACCTCTAGGAGTCATTCACACGAGCCTACAATCTTTGATCTAAAGTTCAATGCAGGAAATCAGCATAGCATGCTAGTACTATGCTGATCCTTCTTCGATGGTCGATCCGATGCTCTCTTTTTTAAAATTTGAACTTTTCAAAATATGAGAAGGAAGATGAGAGTTTTCTAATTTGAGACTCTCTTAAAAACACTCAAAAGAAAGGAGGAGAGATTGAAAATAAAATAGCCCTAGAAGAAAACCCTCTTCTTCTTCTCTTTTCTCTCACCTAGACACCTAGTTTGGTGCCTATGGAACCCCCATGCCTAAGGACCCTCTTTCTCTAATTGCACACCCCAAACCTCTCTCAGATCTATGTATTCCATAGAAAAATCAAAATAAAATTTATCCAATAAATAGGGAAAAAGAAGAGTCCAAGTTAGGTCAAATTTTTAGACTAGGAATATCCAAACATGGAAAGTTGTTGGGGCGTCCAACTCTTGGATGCCTCCTCCATAATTTTTGTCATAGACCAGCAAGGGAGGGTGCACAAAAAAAGAGATTATTTTCATGGAATAAGAGAACAATTAATTAAAAGAGGGCACGGCACTCAAGTGAAGATGTTTTGGTCAACAAGGATTCTATCTCATAGAATCTTAAGCAAAACCAATTCCTCCTTTGACTTGGTCTTCCACCTAACTTCCAAATATAATTTGGATGGAGAGAGAGGGTGTGGAAATAAGGAAGAAAAATATTTTTCATAAAAAATAACTAAAAAATAGGTATGGGGGGCGTTGGGACCAAGGTGGCGCAAGGAGATAGGGAGTCCTAGTCACATTAGGACTCCTATTTTGACTTGATCAAACAAGATCTTTTAACCAAATAAAATCAAGATTAAATCAACCCAATTAAATAAAACCTTAACCCATTTAAGGACATATTTAAATTAGATTAAATTAGATTTAATTTATTTTCTAATTAAATCAGAAAATTGGGTTAATCTGAGTCCTGGTTAGACTAGGACTAGTTCTTCCTTGCACTTGGCTTATCCAATAAACTAATTGAACTTGATCCAATCAAGCCCAAACTAAATTTAATTAAATTATATTTAATTAGACTTAATCTTAATCTATTGGTTTAATCAAATTAAGTTAATTAGTAATCCAATTGCTAATCGATCCTCTTACTACACTTGCACTAGGTTAAACACCAACGTATTGATTGTTTAACCCTAGAACGATTCTTAATCATTAATCAACCATTCGATCAGATCGTAAGCTCTAATCTGTGTGACCTTATAGGTTTAAACCTAAGTCAGTAGCATAAAAATAAATTTTTATATTAATCGAAGTGACCATCTAGCAATGATATTCGACGATCGGATAGATTTAAGGTGTAAAACACCATCCTTAGAACCCATGCGGATATAGTTTCTATATAATTCATCCTCTTGACCACAATACTCGTAGGACACATTAAAGTTCAATTATCAACTTTGATGAGGTTGTCCATATTGTATTTCAAAATACCAAATCCATCTGATCCTGGCCAAGGTTTTGCTATATTGAAATATAATGATACATTCTTCTCCAACTTTTGGAGTGGTCAATTTCATCTTGATCACACTCCAACTTCGCAAGTACTTGACTGTGCCTAGAAGCCTTCCATTGTTGAATTAAAAATTTAGTTAGTCCAATACCGAAGCATAGTGAGTTGCTTGCAAGTCACTGAGGTGATCTTAGGTCTAAGAGATACTTATACCTATATCCCATCAAAGACATTCTTGACAACAGAATGCTCTGGAGTCGATCACGTTCAATGACGTTGTACCCATACATCTCATCTGTATGTCATACCAGTATCTCCACACATCTTGGTTAAGAGAACAACCAACCTATATGGCATATAGCGACCTATGCTCGATAGATACCATCGTCCTAATTAACAGCTTATCATTTGATCGTGAACAAATTTAAGGACTAATTGATAAATCCTCTCTTTATCAAAACTAGATAGTCCTAAGAACTTTATCACAATAATGGAGTTCATTAGAAGATGTAAACTTATGATGAAAATGATGCCAAAATATTTTTATTAATTAATAAATTAATTATAATTATAAAATAGCTCAACCATCAATAGGTTGATGATTGGCTTTGGGACATAATTTCTAATATTTTCTTCTAATTTTCACATGCCCAAAACCTCTCTCAATGGTTTGGAATCCAAAAAAAAATTAGCCAAAAATTTATTTTTAAATAATGAGATATAGAGAAGTCTTATCTATTTCAAATACCTAGACAAGGCAGGTTCAATTAAGGCAATAAGTTGGGATGCCCAACACTTTGGCACCCCCTCCTTTCTTCCAGCTATGGACTGCCACAAATTATCATAAGAAAAGAGTCCAAGATTGTTTGGATTCTATCATATAGAATTCAAATCCACAACAACTTGACATGTATTAATTTGGTCCGCAACTTAATACCATATAGAAAATAGAGAGAGAGGGTGGGCATGCATGAACTTCAAAGACTTCACACAAAATAAGAGAGATTGATAAACATCATAAATTCATTAATAAAAGTATTAATTTATTAATTAATTTATATTAATTTTTAAGAATTAATAATTAATTTATATATAATTTTTGAAAAATTCATATTTTTATTAATTAAAAAATTAATTAAAAAATAATAAAAAATTAAAAAAATAAAATTTTATTATCAATAGAAAGAGCTCATTTTTTTGATCACAACGAAATAAATTTCAAGTAAAACGGAGCTAAAATGGAAAAGATATGAATTTTTAAAAATATAAAATAAATAAAAATTAAATAAAAAAAGAAAATGGCTCAGCCGGCTCCGCAAGCCGAGCCACCAAGCCAAGCCGAGCCACCAAGCCAAGCCAAGCCATCAAGCCGACTCAGCCGTTGAAGCCATCAGCCGGTCCACGATCTAGGCGTGGACCGCCAGCTCAGCAAATTCCGGCGAATCAGAGATTGCCACGTGGTGGACCTAGACCCCTTAAGGGTCTACAGAAATTTATCGCGGCTCACAAGGGTAATTTAGTCTTTTTGTCCGACAACAGCGGCGCTGATTGGTTGCGGTGTGCGGTGCGGCCGGTCCACGCGGTCCATGGGAACAGTTATTGCGCGATCGGACGGATGTGGTTGTTTGCGGTCAGGATCGGACGGCTGTGGTTGCTTCCGAATTTTATTCAGATACAAACATCACGCGGATCACCATCGGACGGCAGCGCTCGATCCAGGCGATGATCCGACGGTCCAGAATGCTGCCGGCGGTGATCAAGACTCCCGAAGCATGATTTGCGGCCAGATTTCCTCGATCAAGCGCGATCCAACGGCCAGAATTTAATCCGACCCGATCTGAGCTTATCTGCATCCGATTTTGATGATTTTTGGACCGTTGGATTCCTATTGAATGGCTGGATTTTATCAGATTTATCAGAGTCATATCAGAGCTATTTTGATTCAAATTTTATCCAAATTTCTTTGTATTTTGATGATTACAAAGGCATTAGTCCCATATTGCCTTTAGAAAAAATATCCAGCCCTCCTAGCTCTATAAAAAGGACCCCAGGCCATCAGAAAATTGAATATCTCCGATCAAGGTGAAGCTTTGGTACAGGGCGAAGCCAGGCTATGGGTTAAAGGCTGCTTCGAAGCAACGGGTGCCGAGAAGAAGAGCCGAGCTTCTACACCATCTTTCTGCCAATGCCGATCCAAGATCAGAGATCAGGCTATTTTATTTTATTTTTTTCTTTTTAAATTTTATGTATTTAAATTCTAAAATTTTAATTAATAAAAATTTTATTTTTGCATTTTAATTTCTTGCTTTTTATTTTTATTGTAATTTAATTTCTGCACTTTAAATTATTGCTTTGCAAGTAGATGCTAAGATCTAACTAGTAGATCTTAGTACCAAGTTTAAATTCCTGCATCTTTTAATTTTTATTTTAATTTTCCGACTTCACTTTTGATTTCCAAAACTCAAATCTTTTCTTTTTCTTTTAAAAAAAAATCAAAGATTTCAAATCTAAAAACACTACCTTCCCTGTGGATTCGACCCGACTCACTACTATCTACGCATTTTCAATGATTTTAAGAAGTCGGATTAAACTGATAAACACGGTGTCTTAACGACAACATCGCGTTCCTATCAAGTTTTT
>QRFJ01001031.1:25368-155672 GCA_006176705.1 Cocos nucifera | reverse complement strand
ACCATCCGATCAGATCGTAGAGCTCTAATGTGTGTGACCTATAGGTTTGAACCTAAGTCAGTAGCATAAAAATAAATTTTTATATTAATCGAAGTGACCATCTAGCAATGATATTCGACGATCGGATAGGTCGAATGTGTAGAACAACCATCCTTAGAACCCATGCGGATATAGTTTCTATATAATTCATCCTCTTGACCAAAATGCTCGTAGGATACCTTAAGAGTTCAACTATCAACCTTTGATGAGGTTGTCCATATTGTATTTCAAAAAATACCAAATCCATCATGATTATCCTGGCCAAGGTTTTGCTATATTGAAATATAAGTGATACATTCTTCTCCAACTCTTGGAGTGGTCAATTCCATCTTGATCACACTCCAACTTCGTAAGTACTTGACTGTGCCTAGAAGCCTTCCATTGTACTGAATTAAAAATTTAGTTAGTCCAATACCAAAGCATAGTGAGTTGCTTGCAAGTCACTGAGGTGATCTCAGGTCTAAGAGATACTTATACCTATATCCCATCAAAGACATTCTTGACAGTAGAATGCTTCTGGAGTTGGTCACGTTCAATGATGATGTACCCATACATCTCAATCTGTATGTCATACCAGTATCTCCACACTCCTTGGTTAAGAGGAACAACCAATCTATATGGCATATAGCGACCTATGCTCGATAGAGTACTGTTCGTCCTAATTAACAGCGTATCATTTGATCGTGAACAAATTTAAGGACTAATCGATAAATTCCTCTCTTTATCAAAACTAAATAGTCCTAAGAACTTTCATCACAATAATGGAGTTTCATTAGAAGATGTAAACTTATGATGAAAAATGATGCCAAAATATTTTTTATTAATTAATAAATTAATTATAATTATAAAATAGCTCAACCATCAACAGGTTGATGATTGGCTTTGGGACATAAATTTCTAATATTTTCTTCTAATTTTCACATGCCCAAAACCTCTCTCAATGGTTTTCATTAGCTTTAAGATAAGATCGTCAATTGTAAGTCTCTGATAAACATCATAAATTCACCAATAAAAGTATTAATTTATCAATTAATTGATATTAATTTTTAAGAATTAATAATCAATTTATATATAATTTTTGAAAAATTCATATTTTTATTAATTAAAAAATTAATTAAAAAATAATAAAAATTAATAAAAATTAAAAAATAAAATTTTATTATCAATAGAAAGAGCTCATTTTTTTGATCACAACGAAATAAATTTCAAGTAAAACGGAGCTAAAATGAAAAAGATATGAATTTTTAAAAATATAAAATAAATAAAAATTAAATAAAAAAGAAAACGGCTCAGCCGGCTCCGCAAGCCGAGCCACCAAGCCAAGCCGAGCCATCAAGCCGACTCAGCCGTTGAAGCCATCAGCCGGTCCACGATCCAGGCGTGGACCGCCAGCTCAGCAAATTCCGGCGAATCAGAGATTGCCACGTGGTGGACCTAGACCCCTTAAGGGTCTACAGAAATTTATCGCGGCTCACAAGGGTAATTCAGTCTTTTCGTCCGACAACAGCGGCGCTGATTGGTTGCGGTGTGCGGTGCGGCCGGTCCACGCGGTCCATGGGAACAGTTATTGCGCGATCGGACGGATGTGGTTGTTTGCGGTCAGGATCGGACGGCTGTGGTTGCTTCCGAATTTTATTCAGATACAAACATCACGCGGATCACCATCGGACGGCAGCGCTCGATCCAGGCGATGATCCGACGGTCCAGAATGCTGCCGGCGGTGATCAAGACTCCCGAAGCGCGATTTGCGGCCAGATTTCCTCGATCAAGCGCGATCCAACGGCCAGAATTTAATCCGACCCGATCTGAGCTTATCTGCATCCGATTTTGATGATTTTTGGACCGTTGGATTCCTGTTGAATGGCTGGATTTTATCAGATTTAGCAGAGTCATATCAGAGCTATTTTGATTCAAATTTTATCCAAATTTCTTTGTATTTTTGATGATTACAAAGGCTATTAGTCCCATATTGCCTTTAGAAAAAATATCCAGCCCTCCTAGCTCTATAAAAAGGACCCCAGGCCATCAAGAAATTCAATATCTCCGATCAAGGTGAAGCTTTGGTACAGGGCGAAGCCAGGCTATGGGTTAAAGGCTGCTTCGAAGCAACGGGTGCCGAGAAGAAGAGCCGAGCTTCTACACCATCTTTCTGCCAATGCCGATCCAAGATCAGAGATCAGGCTATTTTATTTTATTTTTCTTTTTAAATTTTATGTATTTAAATTCTAAAATTTTAATTAATAAAAATTTTATTTTTTTTGCATTTTAATTTCTTGCTTTTTATTTTTATTGTAATTTAATTTCTGCACTTTAAATTATTGCTTTGCAAGTAGATGCTAAGATCTAACTAGTAGATCTTAGTACCAAAGTTTAAATTTCTGCATCTTTTAATTTTTTTTTCAATTTTCCGACTTCACTTTTGATTCAAAACTCAAATCTTTTCTTTTTTTCTTTAAAAAATCAAAGATTTCAAATCTAAAAACACTACCTTCCCTGTGGATTCGACCCGACTCACTACTATCTACGCATTTTCAATAATTTTAAGAAGTCGGATTAAACTGATAAACACGGTGTCTTAACGACAGCATCGCGTTCCCTATCAAGTTTTTGGCGCCGTTGCCGGGGAAGGAATAGATGCTATTTTTTTTCTTTGATTTCTTTGATTTTTTTATAAATTAATTATAAATAAAATTTTTATAATATTGCTTACTAATTTTTTTTATTTATTTTGTAGAAAAAAAAAGAGAAAACGAAGAAAGCATCAGAAGTTTTGCCTGGTGAGATCAATCCTAACCCTAGTCCTCTTTTCTTTTTATTTATTTATTTATTTATTTTATTTTTAAATTAATTTAAAAAAATATTCATTTAAACCTAATTAAAAGCCTCATGATAAGATTAGAAATCCTAACTGTTTAGAGCATGCATCATATTAGTTTTATTTTTATTTTTATTTTTATTTTTTTTGGTGATTGCTGGAGGCAAGGTAAGCCTTTCAGAATTCAATTAGTTGCATGCATCTAGTTTAAATTGCATAAGAACCCTTTGATTGAATTTTTTTTTTTAAATTTTTTTTTTTTTTTTTGCATATTCATATTAAATCAAATTAAGGGCACAACCCAATTAAACAAGATAAGGTGGGGATTTGATCACCCTTCCTTAGCCCACAAACAACCAACCAAGCATCCTGCATTGACCTAAGCCTTTAATTTTAAAATCAATTAGACATCAACCCTAGGAACTCGAGCTCAATAGGATAAGGAATCCTAAGAGTTGAACCGGGTTAGGATAAGTCAATTTGACTGGTGTCTAGGAAAGTGGTTCAGGGACGATTGGGCCCGAAGGAAGGTGGTTTCTAATTGGTTCCGTTCGCTTACCTGGCCAAGCACAATTGGTGTCTAAGGCAAGCAACGGGGGGACTCCCACCGACCTTACACTTACCTGGCTAGTTGATTGGCTAATCCTACACTTGGAGGGCTTGAAGGTGACCTTGGCAGTTAGGAGCTGTCTAGATCTAGGATAACCCTTAGTCAGGATTGATTGACCAACTTGATTGCTAACCAACATTAAATCTAATTAAACCTAATTCTTCTCTTTCTTCTTAGTTCTAGGACTCCTTAGGACCTCTTCTTTAGAACTCTTTTTTCTTTCTTCTCCTTTCTCCTCTAAAAAAAAATAAAATAAAATAAAATAAAAATTAAACTAACTAAAAAAATTAATAATTAAATTAAATTAAATTAAATTAAAATTAACAAATAAAAATAATTTAAAAAAATTAATTTTTAATATAATAAAATAATAATAATAATAATAAATAAAAAAATATTCTAAAAATTTTTTTTTTAAACCATACATTAGGGTTACACTAATACATGCATGGTAGGAAATCGCTTTTTCTGATTTAGTTGAACTTAATTGAATGGTTGATTCACATTAAACATAATAATCAAATGGCTAATATAAATCTAATAGTCCAAAAATTAGATAAAGTTGACCTTCTTGATCAGAAAATAGATCAACTCCTAACCCTAGGTCAACAATCTTCTAATTATCAGGAGAGTTATTCAATCTGTGCTAGTCCAACCCATCATGTAAGTGAATATCCTATGACTGCACAGTTTCCATATTTTATCCAAGAACAAGTTCAAGCTACTCAAGGATACTCCAAATTGATTAATGACCCATTTTCAAATTCATATAATTCAGATTGGAGTAACTTTAATTTTTCTTGGACATCCCAACAGACTCAGGCTCAGACCCAAATTTCACTTGAGCAAAATTATCAAAATTATGCCTATAATAATGGTCAGCCTAGTCAGTTTAACCAGCCATCATATTATAATCAGCCTTCATACCCACCTCCTCAACAGACCAATCTAGCTGATGATAGATTTAACCAACTTCAACAATTAATTCTAACTCAACAGCAATCTATCGCCAGACTAGAAGCTCAAATAGGACAATTAGTTGAGTCTAACATGAGGAGAGAACTAGATCAACTACCGAACCTACCAATTTCAAATAACCCACCTAATGACCACCAACCACCTGGATTAAATTATCAATCTAATGTTTCATCTAAGAATCCCAATTTGAGAATACCAAAGTAATTCCTGAACTTAAAAGCTATAGGATTCTTATGGACCCATACCAAGACCAGGTGAGAGAGGCTAGTACTGATGCTAGCCAAAATGAAAATTTAGAGGAACTGGTTAGTACTGAGACTAACCACATAGAAGAACCCAAGCCAGGAATTAGTACTGATGCTAGTTCCAGTTTAAATGAGATAGAAATAAGGGAAAAGAGAATAGATGATTTACCCGAGACTTATAAACCTAATGTCCTATTCCCTTCAACCCTAGAAGCTGGTTCTTCTTATAAAAATCAAAAGGCATGTAATGAAATGTCAATGGAGTTGTTTAAGCAGGATCACATTAATTTACCTCCAGAATTAAAACCGCCTTTAGTCACCATTCCAGCACCCATTGAATCAAACTTAACTCCTAAAACTCCATTCATGAGCATTTTAGAAGAACAAATAGGAGAAATTCTTAATAAACATGGGTCTGAGAATGGAATCATAAAATTATATCCCAAAAATTAACAAGTGAATATATCAATAATGGGATTAAAAATCAAATCAACTTTCTGAGATTGGCAATCCAAAACCATTGGAATTTGTCAATCCAATATTCGACACAGGATAGTGAGCTACATTGTGTCTGGCTGAAGACGGTAAACTTAGCGCTTGTTGGGAGGCAACCCAATATTTAGTTTTTATCTAATTTATCTTTTTAGTTTATTTTTTTTTTAGGATAATTTGAATAAGTTGGAGGGAGAGCTCAAATTTGTAAAGGCATGTGCTGGACCAAAAAAAATAAATAAATAAATAAATAAATATATATATACTGAGTTAGGTGTATTCTTCCATGTTCTTTATTACATCCTTTATTTTTTCTTCTCCATTGAGGACAATGTCGATTAAGTTGGGGGGAGAGAAAAATAAAAATTTTAAAATTTTAAGTCCTCGAAAAAGTTAGTATTTAGTATTTAGATACTTGATTATGCTTAAGAATCGAATTAAACTAAGCATTTTTAAAAAGAAAATTGATGCACAGATTAGAGAATCTATGAGATATTGAGGAATCAAGTATTAAGAAAATTCAATAAAGAGTTAAGTCTAGAACATAAAAAAATTTTTTCTTGGAGCATTTCTAATTATTTCTACTAGCATCAAAGAAAAGTCTACTTTTTATAGGCTTGTGTAGGGTAACTATACGTTTCTTCATATAAAAATTTATTTTAATAAAATAGTTTCCAAGTACTTCTCACTGAGTAACCGGGCCTCTTTGCCTAAGCAAGCATTGAGTTTCGCGTCAAAAGGTGGGAAGGGCAAAGAAGCTCGTTGTAAAGCTAGTCTTAACTCGTAGCCTATTTGATTCGAGCTAGTAAGCCCGAGGGGTATTCTATACCTAGTGCCCTAAAGCCAACTGGTTTGGGAGTCATTGGCCCAAGACTCGCTACATGGATCAAATAGAAAGCTTAAGGAGTTAAGACACTCAATAGTGGTACAACGTTAAAAAAAAAAAAAAAAAAAAAAAAAAAAAAAAAAACATTGGTTTCCCACCGAGTAACCGGGTCCCGTTGCCTAAGTAAGCAATGATATTCGCATCAAAAAGTGGGCAATGTGAAAATAAAAATTAATAAATGAAGGATGGAAGTAGCAATACACCTGCCTATATGAAAGTTTAGACAAATCAGAGATAAAAGTGGAATAATTTAGAAAAAGTTCTGAAAAATTTAATGTTCTTTACTTAATTTTTCTATTGATAAGTATTAATACCCCAATGATATATCTCATTTAAGCTCTACTGAATATCAATGGCCATTTTGAAAATTGCTTAGGTAAAATTCGAAACTCTAAAGTTAAAAGGTATTTAAAACTAAATTCTTTCTTTACTCGAGGACGAGCAAAGCTTAAGTTGGGGGGTGTGATAAGCATCATAAATTCATCAATAAAAGTATTAATTTATTCAATTAATTTATATTAATTTTTAAGAATTATTAATCAATTTATATATAATTTTTGAAAAATTCATATTTTTATTAATTAAAAAATTAATTAAAAAATAATAAAAAAATAATAAAAATTAAAAAATAAAATTTTATTATCAATAGAAAGAGCTCATTTTTTTGATCACAACGAAATAAATTTCAAGTAAAACGGAGCTAAAATGAAAAAGATATGAATTTTTAAAAATATAAAATAAATAAAAATTAAATAAAAAAAGAAAACGGCTCAGCCGGCTCCGCAAGCCGAGCCACCAAGCCAAGCCGAGCCATCAAGCCGACTCAGCCGTTGAAGCCATCAGCCGGTCCACGATCCAGGCGTGGACCGCCAGCTCAGCAAATTCCGGCGAATCAGAGATTGCCACGTGGTGGACCTAGACCCCTTAAGGGTCTACAGAAATTTATCGCGGCTCACAAGGGTAATTTAGTCTTTTTCGTCCGACAACAGCGGCGCTGATTGGTTGCGGTGTGCGGTGCGGCCGGTCCACGCGGTCCATGGGAACAGTTATTGCGCGATCGGACGGATGTGGTTGTTTGCGGTCAGGATCGGACGGCTGTGGTTGCTTCCGAATTTTATTCAGATACAAACATCACGCGGATCACCATCGGACGGCAGCGCTCGATCCAGGCGATGATCCGACGGTCCAGAATGCTGCCGGCGGTGATCAAGACTCCCGAAGCGCGATTTGCGGCCAGATTTCCTCGATCAAGCGCGATCCAACGGCCAGAATTTAATCCGACCCGATCTGAGCTTATCTGCATCCGATTTTGATGATTTTTGGACCGTTGGATTCCTATTGAACGGCTGGATTTTATCAGATTTATCAGAGTCATATCAGAGCTATTTTGATTCAAATTTTATCCAAATTTCTTTGTATTTTGATGATTACAAAGGCTATTAGTCCCATATTGCCTTTAGAAAAAATATCCAGCCCTCCTAGCTCTATAAAAAGGACCCCAGGCCATCAGAAATCAATATCTCCGATCAAGGTGAAGCTTTGGTACAGGGCGAAGCCAGGCTATGGGTTAAAGGCTGCTTCGAAGCAACGGGTGCCGAGAAGAAGAGCCGAGCTTCTACACCATCTTTCTGCCAATGCCGATCCAAGATCAGAGATCAGGCTATTTTATTTTATTTTATTCTTTTTAAATTCTATGTATTTAAATTTTAAAATTTTAATTAATAAAAATTTTATTTTTTTGCACTTTAATTTCTTACTTTTTATTTTTATTGTAATTTAATTTCTGCACTTTAAATTATTGCTTTGCAAGTAGATGCTAAGATCTAACTAGTAGATCTTAGTACCAAATTTAAATTTCTGCATCTTTTAATTTTTATTTTTAATCTTTCGACTTCAGTTTTTATTTCAAAATTTAAATCATTTTCTTTTTTTTCTCAAAAAAAAAAATCAAAGATTTCAAATCTAAAAACACTACATTCCCTGTGGATTCGACCTGACTCACTACTATTTATGCATTTTCAATAATTTTAAGAAGTCGGATTAAACTGATAAACACGATGTCTTAACGACAGCATCGCGTTCCTATCAGAGATGGACATAGGGGGCATGGGGTATAGGTGGCGCAAGGATAGAAGTTCCTAGTCACACTAGGACTCCTCCTTTGACTTGATCCATATGGACTCTCAAACCAAATTAAACTAGAAGAAAATCAACCTAATTAAATTAGGTCCTAATCCAATTAAAAACTTAATTAAATCAAATTTAATACTAATTTATTTTTTTAATCAAATTAAAAAATTATTTTGATCCAAGTCCTAGTTGAACTAGGACTAGTTCTTCCTTGCATTTGACTTATCCAATAAACTAATTGGACTTGATCCAATCAAGCTCAAACCAAATTTAATTAAATTATATTTAATTAAACTTAATCTTAGCCCACTGGCTTAATCAAATTAAGCCAATTAGCAATCCAATTGCTAATCAATCTTTCTACAATACTTGCACTAGGTTAAACATCAATCATATTGATTGTTTAACCCTAAAACTATTCTTAATCGTTGATCAACCATCGGATCAGATCATGAACTCTAATATGTGTGACCCCATAGATCTAAACCTAATCCAGTAGTATGAAAATAAATTTTTATATCAATCAAGACCATCTAGCAATGGTACCCAACGATCGAATAGGTCGAATGTGTAGAACAACATCCTTAGAACATATGTGGATATAGTATTCATATAATTCATCCCCTTGACCAAAATACTTATAGCACATCTCAGAGTTCAACTATCAACTTTGATCAGACTACCCATATTTTACTCAAAATATCAAATCCATCTCATGGATTATCCTGACCAAGATTTTGCTATATTGAAATATAGTGATACGTTCTACTCCAACTCTTAGAGTGGTCAATCCCATCTTGATCATACACCAACTTCGTAAGTTCTTAGCTATGCTTAGATATCCTTCGTTATTGAACTAAAAATTTAGTTAGTCTAGTACGAAAGCACAGTGAGTTGCTTGCAAGCCACTGAAATTATCTCAGGTCTAATGGACACTTATACTTATATCCCATCAAAAACATTCTCGATAGTAGAATACTCTATAGTTGGTCATATTTTATGATGATGTATCCTTATATCTCACCTGTATGTCATACTAGTATCTTCACACTTCTTAACTAAGAGGACAATCAATCTATATGGCACACAGCGACCTATGCTCGATAGATGCTGTAGTCCTAATTAACAGCCTATTATTTGGTCATGAATAGTTTTAAGGACTAATTGATAAATCTTCTCTTTATCAAAACTAGATAGTTCTAAGGACTTCATCACAATAATGGAGTTCATTAGAAGATGAAAACTTTATGATGAAGAAATGCCAAAAAATATTTTATTCATCAATAAATCAATTATAATTATAATATAGCTCAACCATCAATAAGTTGATGATTGGCTTTGGAACACATTTTCCAACACTTAGAATCCAAAATGATTTTGAAGCTCCTTAGCCAATCTTTATAATTAGATCTAGTCAGTCTATGGGTGTCTAGTATTCAGGCTAGTGGGTTTGATGTAGATATTTTTCTGCAGAGAGTTAAAATTTCTAGTTAAACTTTATAATTAAACTTAATCAATTTATTTAAAAATTTTATTTTTAAATAAATTAGGCTTTCACGGTATTCTCAGATCTGCACACTTCTTTGACAGAGATGCAAAAATCATCATGATCATAGATTTTTAGTGGGTGGTATGGTCCCACCGACTGGCACATCACGTCACCTAATAGTTATTGATGATGGGTCAATCGATGAGTGGACAACTCTTATCCAATGATTTTTTAATCATGGTGTACCCAAATCTGATCTCTAATTCATGAAGGTCATCATGCCTGGAATATTGCTCTAATCCTTAGTTATGTCAGATCCATCATTTGCATGAATTAAATTTTTAATTGGGTCCCTCACCATATCTGAAATATTGAACCTAATCTATCCTCCAACTTATAGCATCCAATGCTTAATAGACATGGTTGTATCTTCTCAGTGAAACTGAACCACTATAACTAGCTGAAAATAATCAACTCTAGGAAGGAACCACACATCTACAATGGTGAAAGACTTATGACTTAATATTTTCTTTGGAAGATTTAATTTTGATCTCCTAGACATGACTTGACTTAGTCATAACAATTATGACTAACCTAGTGGCATGGGTTAGCTCAAATCACTAGCCACCTCAAACTAGAACTAGGTTGATCCAAATGGCTAGGTTAGTGAGACTGGTGGAAGGGATATGCTATTAACTCGATAAGAATGCATTTAGATCAAGTAGCTCCCAATTAAAAATCAGTCGGTCATATTTGTCAAACTTACCTTAGACACCAAATTATCGAACCAGAATCGATTGGATTAGCCTACAATCTAGGCTCGAACCATGAAACCAAATTAGCTCTTAACTTGATCAATCATATGTGACTATGAGTCGACATTAACCCAAACTTAATCCTATTAGGTTGGTCAAATCTAAGCACTCTTGATCCCATCTAACCAACTCTTGATTTGGTTTGATCAATCGCTAGACCTAATTGAGCTATCCTTACCTGAAACCAAATTTATGAAGGTGTCTTAGATCTAAAAATTCATAATATTTTAGATCAAATTGATTTTATAATCTTAATTTTTAATTAAGTTGGATTCATGAATAAAACATGCATAAAAATCCTAGGGTTTCAGAATCTAGGATTTTTAGGATTTTTCAAAAAAATAAATTTTAATTTCTGGTTAAGGATAAATGCATACCATCCCGACACGCCATAAAAGCACCCAATTGAATGGGAAGAGAGGGCCTTTAAACTGTTCTTACTCTTATGACCGAATGGTCAAGGGGAATGCCTTAATCTACATTTCAAAAACTATTAGATCTGTAACATATATCGCATTTATAATTAAAGATCTAACTATGCATGCTTTGTATACATCTCATATATCAAAATTTAAACTAACATATGCATGTTTCAAATCTAATATATTTGATATAACATCTAAAAAATAAAATTTTAAATGATCATATTATATAAAATTCTATTCTAAACAATTCATAGTACAGTTCTATAAACCTAGTCTAGACATGCTTCAAATATATCTCATATGTTAATTAAAATTTTAATTTATTAATTTTAGTCCTAATCATATCTGATGTAACATTTGAAATCATTAGTATCAGATCATAAAAAAAATAAAAATTAGATCTAAAGAATTGCATACATAGCTCTGATACTAGTTGTAGAAAAAATAGTTTTTCTTGCCATAGGATCAATCTGATCTGATCGGATTTGTAGCAAAACTTTAAAAAAAACTTTTACAAGTTCTAACTAGATTTGAGAGTTCTCAAATATGATTCTTATGATCTAAAATTAAAATATAAAATTAAAATTAAATCAGGAACTACTTTTGTTATCTTTTTAGGATAAACTATTATCTTGACGATGATCTGCCAAAGCCTGAGGTCCCAAAGCTAGCCATGCATGCACTTGGCCTCTACTAGAGTCCACTCAGGCTGGTTCTAGATGCCTTCTCCTTTTGGATCTGATGTCAAAACTTTAGATCTAAAATCTTCTAGTAGATCCTTCAAAATAGCTTTCAAAGGTGACACTTTCGTCCCACGAACTAGTTATCTGATTGCTTGATCTTTGTGCCAAACACTTTGGAACTTGTGTTGGATTTGCGCCCAACTCTTAAGCATGGAGAAGAGGGAGAGGACCAGATGAAGGAAGGGCATGAAAGTGGAGGAGGCAGCAACCTTTCGACAAGGTGATGTGGGCATGAGGAAACCCTAGGGTGCAAGGTTCCTTATAGAGAACCCTACACCACCAGGTATCCCAATTGATCAAGCAACTTGCTTGCTTGATTAGATCAAATTCTAATCTAATGTTCCATTCCAAATACCAAGTCTCTACCTAGTTTTATTGCCCAAAACTCTCCTAAAAATGCCACACAAAATAGATAGTGTGAAGGTTTAGGCGCAAGGGATTCTTCCTCTTAGAGTTTGATCCATATCAAACTCTATCCACTATGGGCATATGCCATAAGGGGCCATGTGCCCTCTTTTCTTTCATGAAAATCACCTAGGGGCATGCACCCTAGATAAATTATAGGGGGTGCATGCCATACCCCTCAACTCTTGTAAAGATTGGGTCAAACAACCCCTTGTCCTAATAATTATAACAATTAGCAGGTCTTGTCCTGTTTCCATCCGTTGGATTAAGACAAGCCTAGATCAGATTAGGACAATCCTTTTCTAAACTAGACAAGCTCCAGTTAGACCTAGATAAATCCATACCGGGTTCTCAAGTGAGCCAAATCCAATTTAACTCAGTCAAGATAAACTAGAAAGACCACAGAAGGAGAATATTAGGCTCAATCGTATGCTAGCATGATTTTCTTGAACCTAATTCAATCTAATCCAAATTAATTGAATTGGATTAGCCCAATTGATGACATCCAGACCCAAACCATTATTTGTTTGATCTAGTTAGGTTGAATTTCATATGGTAATGAGACATGTTGCAATCTCTATCATTAACATTATTAAAATACCTTTTCGATGGATTAGGACTTTTTTGATTCATCAAATTAAAATGATCGATCATCAAGATCATTTTAGTTTCTCCCAAAATCTATCAGTAACACTTAGCAGTGTATGGTGGCAACCCATCAGAATCTAATGCGAACCTCTCGGTGTAGCTATCTTTATGATTTGGTTTCTCTATCATGAGCCCCCATAGGATTTGGGTTAAGGTGAACTCATCAAACCGAACACCCCGTCGTATAATTAAATCATTCAATTTGAGTCTGATGTGAAATTCTAATAGAAAACTTATTTCTATTACATTACACTATCTTGGCCATGGGCTTAAGAACTTGATCTCATGATCATCATAGAACTACTCCTCCTCTACCAAGGTTGATAGATACCATCTTGGTGCAATCTAGTTACTACAATGAACATGATATAGCCAACATACACCTTAGAATTTTGAATGGATAGGAGATAGAGTTATGGTGTAGTCAAACTATAACACACTCAATGTGAACTGTCGATGCACCTTAGATCAAAGAATCAGACACACAACTACAGCATAGAGCTTAGTCATCGACGAGAAGGTAGACTCCCTTATGACTGCTCGAGGTGGTCATGCTTTGTGCTCTCATTCTCAATTAGTATCTATACTCTCATTGTGGTATCTCCATACCGTAGACTCAAGACTCATCTATCCTAAGAAAGCGATCATATACTGATCTTCTAGATCGATCACCATCCTTATGATGATGTTACGATCAGAAGTAGTTTATGAGTTAATTATGAAAATATATATCTTAAATTTTTAACTCTTAAACATATATATTATCATTTTTATTAACTCAAATAATGTATCATAGATACTTTACACATAATGTGATAGAAGAAAATAATCTTTTATTAATTTTTAAAAATTATAAAAATACCCCTAGAATATGTATTACTAGTATCAGCCAATCTGGCTTCTAGGTCACTCATCTAACACCAAGGTCATGGGAGTATAGCTTTTTCGAGCTTCTTTAGATAATAAGATCCTGGTCGAATAATTTTCATGACCTTATAAAGGTCATCCTAGATTAGGGCAAGCTTTTTCTTGGTTTTGCGGCTATGAGATATCTACCCGCCGTAGTACTAGATCTCCTACTTTGAAAATTTTGCTTCTAACTTTAGAATTATAGTAGCAAGCTATCTTTTGTTTATAAGCTGTCATCCAAATTTGGATCTTTTTTCTCTTTTCTTCCAATAGATCAAGATTTGCTCTGAGATCTTGCAAATTATTCTATGAAGGAACCAGATCTAGGATTTCAGGACTAGATCTTGAAATTTTTTCAGAATCAAACAGCGGAAGACCAAAATAAATAAAAATTTATTTATAAAAATTAGAGAACCCCTATATCTAATATCTTATTACATGATTATAGCATGAGATTAAATCAAAAATTAAAAATATTAGTAAGAAAAATATGTTGATCATATCAACATGCATTTACACTACATCTAATGCAGGTATGTAATAATAGATTAGATCCATATTATCTATGCAAGTTAGACATTCAAACTTGTTGATCTAAACTGAAGGATGAAACTCCAAGCCACATATGCATTCGTCCTCTAAGAGATGTCCACACAAGCTTATGAACTTTGATTAGAAGTCCGATGCAAGAAATCAATACAATATGCTCGTACTATGTTGATTCTTCTTCGACGGTCGATCTGGTGCTTCCTTCATCAAGACTTGGACACTCCAAAAAATCAAAAGGAAGAGAAAAGATTTTTGATCTAAAATAATACTCAAAAATCTCTATGAAAGAAAAGGAGAAAGGAAGAGTAAAAGATCCTGAAGAAGACCAACTTCTTCTTCTCTTTTCTCTCACCTAGACTCCTAGATTGATGTCTATGAAATCCCCATGCCCTAAGAGTCTCTCTCTCTAATTTTTACATGCCGAAGAACCCTCTCAATGGTCTGGAATTAGTGCAAAATTCAGCCCCAAAAGACCTCCTTTTAAAGAGATATGGAAGAGTCTTCGTTGGGTCAAATTCCTACATAAGGTAAGAACACATATGGCAAGTTGTTGGGGCGCCCAAGCCTTTGTTTTAGCCATGGACCACCAGGGTAGGCACACAAAAATTTCTCCTTTTAGTCATGGAAATCAAAAGAGAAATTAGGGTGGGGTGGCACACATGGGAAGAGACCAAGTTTGTTGGGATTCTATTATATAGAGTCTAACAAACTTCAATGACTTCCCATCTATTGACCCGGTCCACAACTTAATGCCATATAGGAAATAGAGGAGAAGGGTGGGCATGCATGATGATCAGGGAGAGAGGATATTTATTGCCAAAAATAAAAGAGAAAGGGCACAGGGGGCATGGGATAAAGGTGGTGCAAGCAAGATGGATCCTAGTCTTACTAGGATTCCATATTTGACTTGGTCAAATATGGTTTCTCAAACCAAATCAAACAAGAAGTAACTTAACCAAATTAAATTAGGCCCAAATCTAATTAAGAACTTAATTAAATTAGATTAAATTAGATTTAATTTTAATTTAATTATTTAATCAAATTAGAAAATTTGGTTGACCCAAGTTCTAGTTGAACTAGGACTAGTTCTTCCTTGCACTTCACTTATCCAATAAACCAATTAGACTTGATCCAATCAAGTTCAAACAAAATTTAATTAAATTATATTTTATTAAACTTAATCTCAGTCCTCTATCTTAATCAAATTAAGCTAATTAGCAATCAAATTGCTAATCGATCCTCCTACAATATTTGCACTAGGTTAAACATCAATCGTATTGATCATTTAACCTTAGAACGATTCTCAATCATTGGTTAACCATCCGATCGGATCATGAACTCTAACATGTGTGATCCCATAGATTCAAACCTAAGCCAGTAGCATAGAAACAAATTTTTATTCCAGTCAAAGTGAATATCTAGCAATGGTACCCAATGATCGGATAGGTCGAATGTGTAGAATAACATCCTTAGAACTCAAGTGAATTTAGTTTCCATATAATTCATCCCCTTGACCAAAATGCTAGAAGGACACCTCAGAGTTTAACTATTAACTCTGATTAGATTATCCATATTGTGTTTCAAAATACCAAATCCATCTCATGGATTACATTGGCCAAGATTTTGTTATATTGAAATACAGTGATACATTCTTCTCCAACTCTTGGAGTGGTCAATTCCATCTTGATCACACACTAAATTCACAAGTACTTGACTATGCCCAGAAACCTTTCATTACTTAATTAGAAATTCAGTTAGTCTGATACTAAAGCATAGTGAGTTGCTTGTAAGTCACTAAGGTGATCTCAGATCTAAGGAACACTTATACCTATATCCTATCAGAGATATTTTCGATAATAGAATGCTCTGGAGTTGGTCACGTTTAGTGATGATGTATCCCTACATCTCACCTATATGTCATATCAGTATCTCCACTCCTTGGTTAAGAGGATAACCAACTTATATGGCATACAATGACCTATGCTCGATAGCCGCTGTCATCCTTATTAACAGCCTATCATTTGGACATGAATAATTTTAAGGACTAATCGATAAATCTTCTCTTTATCGAATCTAAATAGTTCTAAGGAATATATTACAATAATAGAGTTCATTAGAAGATGAAAACTTATGATGAAAATTATCAAAAATATATTTTATTAATTAATAAATTAATTATAATTATAATATAGCTCAACCATCAACAGACGGATGATTGACTATGGAACATATTTTTCAATAACTCCAACTTATCCTAAAGACACTTGTTATAGTATCTAATACCCATCTTCAACTTATGGTTGTTGAACATCTTTATCGCCAGGATTTTAGTGAAGGAATCAGCCAGGTTCTTCTTTTCATCGATCTTCTAAAAATCGACATTACCTCAATCCACGATCTCTTAGACCAGGTGGAAGTGACACAAAATGTGCTTTGTCCGTTGGTGTGCCTTTGGTTTCTTTGCCTGAGCTATGGCACCAGTGTTGTTGTAGTAGAGCAAGACCGGACCATTAAGGAAGGGTGCTACTCCGAGCTCGAAGATGAACTTTCTTACCCACATAGCTTTCTTTGTGGCTTCTGATGCTGTGATCTACTCTGCTTCGCAAATAGAGTCCGCCACAGTATGCTGCTTGGAACTCTTCTAGTAGATGGCTCCACCATTTAGAGTAAAAATATAATCTGACATGCTTCTACTATCATCATAGTCAGATTCAAAGCTAGAGTCTGTAAATCCTATAAATTTTAGATCTAACTCACCATAAACCAACCATTGATCCTCAGTATTTCTCAAATACTTAAGGATGGCTTTAACCATTTTTTGGTGGTTTTCTTTCGGATCAGACTGGTATCTACTCACTACTCCTAGTGAGTATGCCATGTCTGATCTCGTACATGTCGTGGCATATATGATAGATCCTACTATCGAAGCATATGGGACTCTACTCATAAGCTCTCTCTATTCAAGAGTTGTCAAACGATCCTTCTTAGAGAGAGAAACTCCATGGCCTATCGAAAGATAATCCTTTTTGGAATTCTCCATGTTGAACCTTTTTAGCGTAGTATCTATGTACATGAACTGGGATAATTCAAGCATTCTTTTATATCTATCCCTATAGATCTTCATTCATAAGATGTAGGATGCTTCACCCAAGCCCTTCATGGAGAACTGAAATGACAATCAAACTTTTATTCCATATGGTATGGGGATGTCATTTTCGATTAAGAGAATGTCATCCACATACAAGACAAGGAATACCACTACTAGACCATTTGTTCATTTTAAAAATGCAGGGCTCTTCTCCATTCTTAATGAAGCGATGCATTTTGATCACCTTATCGAAATGCATATTCCAACTCTGAGATTCTTGCTTCAATCCATAAATAGATCTTTGAAGCTTGCACACTTGGACTCATCTATGGATGTAAACTCCTCAGGTTGTATCATATACACCTCTTCGATCAGCTCTCCATTCAAAAAAGCTGTTTTCACATCCATCTATCAGATCTTATAATCCAGATGGCCAACTATCGCAAGCATTATTCAAATAAATTTGAGCATTGCCACTGGAGAGAACGTCTCATCATAGTCAATACCATAACATTGATGATACCCCTTCGCAACCCGACAGACTTTATAGATCTCCACCTTTCCATATATGCCCCTCTTCCTTTTGAAGACCAACTTATACCCAATGGGTTTAACTCCTTCGACTGGGTTAACCAATGTCCACACATCATTGACCTTCATGGACTTCATTTTAGATTTCATGGCCTCAAGCCATTTCTCGAAATCAGATCTCTGTGTTGCATCTATATAGATGATCGGATCCTCATCCTTCTCATCGAGTTCGATGAGATCATCATTTCGAACAAAGAAACCATAATATCTATCTGAGTGATGCAGTACTCTATCAGATCGTGTTAATGGTGTAGGTACACTGGGCTCCAGATCTGATCTAATCAAATCTGACTTAGGTTCAGCTATAGATGTCAATCTTTCTACCCATTGAACTTTATCAAGTTTAACCTTAGAGGCAACAGTTCCTTCACCAAAAATCTTCTTTTCCAAAAGGGTTGCCTTGAGGCTGATGAACATCTTTTGTTCATCAGCATGGTAGAAAAAATATCCTTTGGTCTCTTTTGGGTATCCTCTGAATGTGCACTTGTCAGACTTAGATCCAAGTTTATCTATAACTAACCATTTGATATAAGTCGGGCACCCTCAGACCCTAAGGTATGAAAGTACTAGCTTACGTCCTATCCATATCTCATATGGAGTCTTAATTATAGACTTAATTGAAACCCTATTTAATAGATAGTAAGCCAATTCGAGCACATATATCCAGAAGGATATCGATAAGCTGGCAGAACCCATCATGGATCGGACCATATCTAACAGAGTCTGATTTCTCCTTTTAGACACATGATTATGCTATGGTGTTCCTGGAAGAGTTCATCAGGAGAGAATCCCATTCTCTCCTAGATATGTGAGAAACTCACCAAAAAGATATTTCCCTCCTCGATCAGATCGAAGAATTTTAATACTTTTTTTAATTTATTTTTCTACTTTACTTTGGAATCGTTTGAATATTTTAAATGAATCCAAATTGTATTTCATTAGATAGACATATCCATATCTGGATAGATCATTTATGAAAGTGATAAAGTAGAAATATCCATCTTTGGCACTTGTGCTTATTGGTCCACATATATTAGTATATACTAGACCTAAGAGCTCAATAGCTCTCTTACTTTTTTTAGTAAAAGATGACTTAGTCATTTTATCAAAAAAATAGGACTTGCAGATTGGAAGTGATTCATAATTACTGACTTCGAAGATTTTCTCTTGAGTCAACTTTTTTATCCTATTCTTATTTATATGACCTAGCCTATAGTGCCATAAGTAGATATCTAACACACTATCTAATCTAGGGTACTTGCTAGTTGAATAGACTATGTTAATAAGTTATGATAATATATACACACCATTATTCAAATGTCCAGAGAAAAAAATAACACCATTCATAATGATATTACATAACTATTTTTTTATTAAAATTTTATAATTATTTTTAGCCAGAAGGCCTACAGAAATAACATTTTAAAAGAAACTTGGATAGAAATGACAATCATCAAGAATAATTATATGACTTAAATACAAGTTTTAAGATTCCTAAAGCTAAAACTGAAATTGGTCTCCCATCTCCAACATTCAGGAACCTCTCGCCTTGCTCAAATCTCATACTGACCTACAACCCCAGCAATAAATTGCAAATATAGTAAGAGCTACCAGTATCCAATACACAGTCAGTATAATCATAAATAGAGAAATTGCAAGGAATTATCATATAAATATCTTGTCCAATAATTGCTTGCTTCTTTCTCTGCCTGTTCAAATCAAGAAAGGCAATGTACTGAGGATAGTTTCTCTTCCAGTGCCCCTACTTTTTGCAAAAGAAGCATTCAGCTTGACTCTTATCGGGCTTGATCTTCCTGATCTGGCCCTATACAGATGTTCCAACCTAAACATGCATCTTCTTGCCCTTCTTCTTCTTGTTCTTCTTTTCTTTTCTAAAGGATCGAGAACTAGAAGATGAACCTCCCACATAGTTCACCAACTCCTTGTGGAGTTGGTGATCCTTCTTAAAGTTCTAATACAGTCTCAATAATCCATGGTAGTCTACTTCAAGCTTTGTCATTCTGAAATGAGTGAGAAATAGGAGATAGGACTTAGGCAATGCGTTTAGTATTGCATCTTTTCCAAGCAGTTTATGCAAGAAAAAGCTAAGCTTGCTCAATCACTCTATCAGCTCGATTACGTACAGTATATGATCAATGATAGAGGCTCCATCCCGCATCCTGGCAATGAAGATGACACAACTAGTCTTGTGCCTTTCAATGTCATTGGGTGTGCCAAAAGAATCCTTCAATACTTGAAACATATCCTTTGGCTAAGCAGTCTCGAATCTACGACCAAACTTGTCACTCATGGTAGTCAGCATAATGTAGCACACCATGGTTTGGTCACTGAGCCACTTTTGGTATGTATCTCTGACTGTTCCATGTGCATTGATAGTTGGCTGCTTTGGTGCAGGATCTGTCAATACATATAGGATCTATTCATGCTATAGGACTATCTTCAACTTTTGGTATCAGCTACCAAAGTTGGGTCCCACCAACTATCATTGTCCAACAATGATTGGAGCGATAGAAAAGTAGCCATATCTGCACCAAGAAAAATCAAAAACTAATTAAAAATTGATTCATTAAATCTAAAGATTTGAAATTTAATCAAAAGGATCTCTCACTATTTTATTCAAACTGGCAACCTCTACCTCCAATTTGAGGAATTATTCTAATTTCTTAGTAGGTACTAGAATCTACATAGACTACACACGAGCTCAATTTTGGTTGGCCAACCCATATACATCTAAGAATAGGTTCATAATTAATTATTTCTCTAAATAATTTCTAGTAATTAAATTTTTGCCCTAGTCCCTAATCAGTAGGCTTTGCTCTCTACTAAAAAGATCCGATTAGGTCCAACCATTAATATGACTATACCTAGTCCATCAAATTAATGAATAATTAGGCCCAACTTTGGTTGGCTAATCTAACCACCATTTAGAAAGATGCAGCCAAGAAATCATATAATGAATGATAATTCCATTAGCTGATAAGAACCAGGCCTTTGGGCCTTCAATGATTATCTAACTAACGAATACATTATCACCCACTTAATAGGAGGCTATGATCTAGTTATCATAATAACTATTTTATTTTAGAGATCTAATAATTTTAGAGAATTTAATTTTAAAGAAGAGAAAAGGTTAGATGAACCAGCTTGTCATGATCCTTCCACTGGCTTCACCAAGTCTGCTTAAGGAAGACCATTAATAGGCTGGTCTAGGAGCACCTAAATCAATCTCACTGATTTACCTAGCTGACATGGATCAGCTCAAATAGTCAAGTGATCCAATCAAAGCATAATTTTACCAAGAGGTTAGGTAAGTTCGATCAGTGGGAGGGTCTGCCAAAGCTTGTCTTAGACACCATAAAAAATGGTCAGATAAGCGGGCTATCAATTAAAGATCACCAGTATGGTTTACCTTAGACACTAACTGATTTAATTAGTCTCAATTAGATCAACCTAATAGTTCATGCAAGACCGCATAGCCAAGAATTAAGTCCATCTTGGATCTCGTTAAAGACATGGACTTGACTAACTACAGCTATTGTAATTGATCTAGAGAATGCTTGATCTAACCTAAGATAATAATTGATTAAATTTAGTCAATTCTCTAATTAAGTCCATTCTTTAATCTAACCCTAGGTCTAACCCAATTAATGGACCTAATCCCCACTAACCCATTTAACCCAATGTGTTATGATTTATGTCTTAGGATCTTTAATTCACAATCCTAGATCTTAATCAAATAACTTCTTAGTTCTTAATTAAGTTTTGAACTGAGGATTGGGGTTCGACTTTTCAAAAATGATTTTCATGTTTGTAAAATATTTTTACAATATTATTTTACCAATCAAGTTGTATGTTTGATTTATAATCAATATACAAATAAAATAGGCATAAAACCACTTTAGATCTAATCTAAATAGGTTTATGTAATTAAAACAGTTTCAACTCCAATCAATCATAAATTATCTTAGATCAAATTTAACACATTTATTATGATTAAAATTAAATTAAAATATTTTTTATCAAATCATAAAATTCTTTTGATCTAATCTAAAATTTTATGATCAATATTTTAGATCAGCACGTACTAAGACAATCTCTCCACTGTAATGGGTAAACCTTTGATAAGTGGTAAAAATATACTAATAAAAGTATTAAATTATAAAATAAATTAATCTATTTATTTAGAAATTAATATTTTTGTTAATCTTATATAGAAAAGAAGGCCACCAATATGAAGATCTTATTTTTCTGATTCAAATGAAATAAATTTCAAGCAAAATGGATTTCAAATGAGCCTGAAAATGAATTTCAAAGAAAATAAAAATAAAAAAAAAGCCAGTCCGATTCAAACCGGTTCAGAAAAATTGGCTTAGCAGACTGCGCTCAGACTGATTGACCCACTGATGCCATGCTTATGCAGTGCTGACGTCAGCATTTTTTGCGGTGCATGGTGGATGATTATAGAGGGTATTTTGAAGATTTCATAAGGAGAAGCACACTCCGATTGGCTGAAGAAAGCAGTGGTCCTTGCAACACCAGGCTCGTGCATGGTCTATGTAGGACAATTTGAGAATTCTACCTAATCTGATGGATGCCTTTCATTGGGATTTGATTGAACGACTGATAGTTGTGTGCTGACGAATGGCTGATGCAGCTCCCGGTCGAGATCCAACAGTTGAGATTCATCCTAACTTTTAACTAAGAATCTGAATCTCTCTTGTGCATGATCTAACGATCGAGATTTAATCTTTAACATCGATCCAATGGTCCAAATGAATTTTGACTTGATTTATGATTTTAAAATAATTTTTGAGTAATTTTTGGACCGTTTGATCGACATCCAACGGTCAGAATTGATCCAGGACTCTTTTTGAGTTATTTTGAGAGTTTTAAACTTAATTTCAATGGGATTTCGATTGAAGACCACCCAAATTATTTAAAGGCTTGCTGTTGCCAAAGAAAAGAGTAGAGGTAGAGAGAAAAAATATAGAGGATTTTGGGAAGAGAGTTTTAAAAGAGAGCCTAGGAACAGGGGGAAAAAAAAAAGTTCAGAGAGTTTTGAGAGAAAGAAGAGAAAGGGTTTTTATATTTTTTTTCTTTTCTTTTTTTGATAATCAAGACATCGATCAAGGAGCTTCTCTTCTTCTTCATCAAGTTTTTCACACTAAGAGCAACGGACAACCAATTTTAGTAATTAAACAGTCTAATTTTTTTATGCTTTTTATTTTATTTACTATTTTTGAACTTGTTATCATGAACTAAATTTTCTTTTACTAAGGCTAAGATGTAGCCACTCTTTTGATGCAATATTCAGTATGATTTATTTTTAATTTTAAATTTTATTCATGAGGAGTATATAAATCTGATCTTAATGCTTTTAGATTACTGGCCATCTTCTAATTGATCTGATGAACATAGATGTTACGGACCAAGTACATCTATGTTATTGCTTCTTGATTATATATCTTGTATTATGAATCAAATTAGAATTCATATGCATGCAGGAATTTTAGTGCGCTTTGGATGCAGCGTATTTTAATTAGAGGGTTTCACAAAACTTAATGCATTAATATTTATTTAAATTACACCTGGACCAAAGGATAATTAATAAATATTGATAGTTTTGCTATGCCTGGACCAAAGGATAGTGAATAAACTAGGAGACTCCACCGTCACATGAAATAAAATTAATCTAATAACCTAAATATTGTATTGATTGAGTTGGTGAACCGATTGCCTTAGTAATCCATTGCTCTTAAGTTTAAAACCCTAATAATTACACTCTCTCTATTTTCTTAAATTTTTTAATTATTTCTTTATTTTGTTCTTTAATTTCTTATTCTCATAAATCGATCTTCTAAATAAAGCATAGGAAAGAGCTTTTCAGTACTTATTTTCCAATCCTCTAGGGATGATACTCTACTCATTTATTTTATTACTTGATTGACTGGTGCACTTATCATAGCTGTAGATTAGCATGCATCAAGTTTTTGATGCCATTATCGAGGATTGTATCTAAAATAATATTAAAATTTTGATCCTAGCTTTACTTTAAAATTTTATTTTTAATTTTTATTCTTACTTTATTTTTTTTAAAAAAAATTATTCAGTGCATGACACGTACTGGACATAGTAACTTACTACCTTTAGATCCAAAAATTGAAAGGACCATCAGAAGACTACAATAAGAAAGAAACATGGCAACTGAAGATCCTAACAATATCAATCTAGGATTGGATATGGCGATCGACGGATAGCATGAAGCTGTTCGACCAGTACATCATCTATTAAATGATTACATCACACCATCTATAGCCGTTGCAGCTTCAAGCATCAGGAGATCGCCTGTGCAAGCAAACAACTTCGAAATAAAATCGGTGATGATCCACATGATTCAATCAACTATCCAATTCAATGGACACATGCATGATAATCCGAATGCCCATATTTCTAACTTTCTTGAACTTTGTGATACTTTTAAAATTAATGAGGTGTCGGATGATGCTATTAGATTAAGATTATTTTCTTTCTCTTTATGGGACAAAGCTAAAAGTTGGCTTCATTCTCTTCCTGCAGGTTCTATCACAACTTGGGATGTCTTAGCCTAAAAATTCTTAGCCAAGTACTTTTACCTTCCAAGACTGCCAAGATGCGCAATGATATCACTTCTTTTATGCATATGGACATGGAGACACTATATGAGGCTTGGGAGCATTTCAAGGAACTGATGAGGAGATGTCCACATCATCAACTACCCATATGGCTTCAGGTACAAACTTTCTATAATGATTTATCTCCTACTAATCATTCTATAATTGATGTAGCAGCGGGAGGAACCATTAATCAAAAAATGGAGGAAGAAGCCTTTGATTTGATCGATGAGATGGCATCAAATAGCTATCAGTGGCAGATAGAATGCATGAGGCCGAAAAGACCAACAGCGTGTAGGGAGTAGATTGCGTGCCAACCTTACTAGCTGAAATTGTAGCCCTTAGAGCCAAAGTCAATAACTTGAAGGGAACAGCTATGCATGTTCAAAGTGTCACCTATGACCTGTATGGAGGAGGACACGATATGAGCAATTGGCAGACAGGTAATCCTTTTGCTAAAGCAACTGATACAGCTAATTATGTTGGTAATTTTTTTAGGCCGCAACAAAACAATCCCTACTCCAACACATATAATCAAGAGTGGAGGCAGCACCCAAATTTCTCATGAAGCAATCAAAATGAAGCACAACAGCCACCCCCGAGGTTCTAAGTACCTGAAAAGAAGTCCAACATGGAGGAGCTGATGGTCATATTTATGTAAAAATACGAAGCAGCTATAAAAAATTTAGAAGCCAAACTTAGGCAGAACCAAGTAATAGCAATTCGAAACTTGGAGATGCAAATAGATCAAATCGCTAAGATAATCTCCGAGATACCTCAGGGATCCTTGTCCTGCAACACGGAGACCAATCCAAGGGAGCAAGTCAATCCTATCATCCTAAGAAGTGGTACAAAGCTGGAGGAGCCACATCAGAAGAAAGAGACTGAAGAGCTAACTATAAATAAGGAACCATCAACTAAAATTCGTCAGTCACCAAAATAACCAGTAGATGGATGGTCTCTAGGTATACAATTTGCTGATCCAAATATGAAGCCCTATGTGCCACCGCTATCATTCCTAAAGAGACAAATACAACATCCAGATAAGAAATTTTCTAACTTTTTCAAAATTTTAAAGAATTTACATATTAATATTTTTTTTGTAGATGCTATCACTCAAACGCCTAGGTATGCCAAGTTTCTCAAAGAAATCCTAACAAATAAGAAAAAGCTGAAGGAGCATGAAAGAATAAATTTGAATGAAGAATGCTCAGTAATACTTCAAAATAAATTACCACAGAAGCTAAAAGATCCAGGAAGTTTTACTATCCCTTACATTATTGGTGATTGTAGTTTTGATAAAGTTTTATGTGATTTAGGAGCAACTATTAATCTCATGCCTTTTTCTATTTTTAGGAAGCTGGGTCTAGAAGGACCGAAGCCTACCACTATTACTCTTGAATTAGCTGATAGATCCATCAAATATCCAAGAGGTATAGTGGAGGATGTCTTTGTAAAGGTAAACAAGTTTATTTTTCCTATTGATTTTATTGTTCTTGATATGGAAGAAGATTATGATGCACCCCTTACTTAGAAAGATCCTTTTTAGCTACTGGAGGAGCTTTAATAGATGTTCAACAAGAAAAATTAATTCTTAGAATCCAAGATGAACAAGTTACTTTTAATATTTTCAAAGATACTAAACATCCTGATAATAATCAAACTTATTTTTTAATTGATATTATTGATAATTCATTATATGAGAATTCTGTAGAAAATAGATTTGAGACTATGAAAGCTAGCAATGTCTAATTGAAAGAGGGCTTGACCAAATATGAAAGTATTCCAATTGAAGTGGCACCAGATTGATTCAACTCAGAACTCAAAGAAAGTCAAGCTGAAGATTATAAATCAGAACTACTAAATAGATTGTTTCTTTTCTTTTTAGTTTTGATCATTTTTCTTTTTTTTCTTTTTTAGTAATTTATTGTTGCTCTTTGACTGCTTTGGTGTGTATTTTCAATTTTGCAGAAAAAAATCAATGAGAGCTCAAGTAAAATTTCAAAGCTTCAAAGAATCAGATCAAACCAAATTAGGTGTATTCCTTTCTGTCCTTTATTGCACTCTTTATTTTTCTTTCTCCTTTAAGATAATGTACAATAAGTTATGGGGTAAAAAAAAAGAAGGCAGTGTGAAAGCTACCTTAATTCATGAGTATAAAATTGAGAATGTATAGAAAATTGACCAAAATAGATGATAAGAGAGGATACTTTTATCTTTAATTTAACACTGAAATGTTAAAATTAGTCATCACGAACATAAGTGCTGTAAATCTTTGATGTACTCTAAGAAAGTTTTTAATTATACTAACTGCAAAATTTACTTTTGAAGCTCAATGCTTAGTTAGCGGTATTTTCTAAACTTTTTGACCTTTAGTCCAAGATTTTATCTTTTTGATGGATAATCTTATTGAAATATAGTATTAAATAAAATATTGTTAAGGAACTAGCAATGACTAAGTTGGGGGGTGTGATAAGTGGTAAAAATATACTAATAAAAATATTAAATAATAAAATAAATTAATCTATTTTTTTAAAAATTGATACTTTTGTTAATCTTATATAAGAAAGAAGGCCACCAATATAAAGATCTTATTTTTTTGATTCAGATGAAATAAATTTCAGGCAAAATGGACTTTAAATGAGCCCGAAAATGAATTTCAAAAGAAACAAAAAAAAAGTCGATACGGTTCAAATCGATTCAGAAAATGTGGCTCAGCAGATCGCGCTTAGACCGATCCCCTGATAGCATGCTTACAAAGTGCTGATGTCAGCATTTTTTGCGGTGCATGGTGGACCACTATAGAGGATATTTCAGGGATTTCATAGGGAGAAGCGCACTCTGATTGGCTGAAGAAAGCGATGGTCCATGCATCACCGGGCTCGTGCATGTCTATAGAGGATAATCTAAGAATTCTACCTGATCCGATGGATGTCTTTCATTAGGATTTGATCGAATGGCTGACAGTTGTGCGTTGATGAATGGTGGATGCAACTCCCGATCGAGATCCAATGGTTGAGATTCATCTTGATTTTTAACTAAGATTCTGAAGCTCTCCTATGCACGATTTGATGGCTGAGATTCAATCTTTAAGGTTGATCCAATGGTCCAAATGAATTTTCACTTGATTTAGGATTTTAAAATAATTTTTGAGTAATTTTTGGACCATTTGATCGATATCCAATGGTCAAAATTAATCCAGGACTCTTTTTGAGTTATTTTGAGAGTTTTAAATCCAATTTCAATGGGATTTTGATCGAAGACCACCTAGATTATTTAAAGGCCTGCTGTTGCTGAAGAAAAGAGGAGCAGAGGCAAAGAGAAAAAAATATAGAGGGTTTTAGGAAGACAGTTTTAAGAGAGAGCCTAGGAATAAGAGAAAAAAAAAGAGTTCAGAAAGTTTTGAGAGAGAGTTTTAAGAGAAAGAAAAGAAAGGGTTTTTATATTTTTTTCTTTTCTTTTTCTGATAATCAAGACATTGATCAAAAAGCTTCTATTCTTCTTCATCAAGTTTTCCACACCAAGAGCAATGGACAACCAATTTCAGTAATTAAATAGTCTAATTTCTTCGTGCCTTTTATTTTATTTGCTATTTTTGAACTTGTTATCATGAACTAAATTTTCTTTTACTAAGGCTAAGGTGTAGCCACTCTTTTGATGCAATATTCAGTATGATTTATTTCTAATTTTAAATTTTATTCATGAGGAGTATATAAATCTAATCTTAATGCTTTTAGATTACTGGCCATCTTCTAATTGATCTGATGAATATAGATGTTACGGACCAAGTACATCTATGTTATTGCTTTTTTATTATATAACTTGTATTATGAATTAAATTATAATTCATATGCATGTAGAAATTTTAGTGCACCTTGGATGCAACGTATTTTAATTAGAGGGTTTCACAAAACTTAATGCATTAATATTTTTTAAATTACACCTTGATCAAAGGATAATTAATAAATATTGATAGTTTTGCTACGCCTGGACCAAAGGATAGTGAATAAACTAGAAGACTCCACCGTCATATGAAATAAAATTAATCTAATAATCTGAATATTGTATTGACTGAGTTGGTGAACCGATTGTCCTAGTAATCCATTGCTCTTAAGTTTAAAATTCTAATAATTACACTCTCTCTATTTCCTTAAAATTTTTAATTATTTCTTTATTTTGTTCTTAAATTTTTTATTCTCATAAATTGGTCTTCTAAATAAAGCATAGGAAAGAGCTTTTCAGTACTTATTTTTCAATCCTCTAGGGATGATACTCTACTCATTTACTTTATTACTTAATCGACTGGTGCACTTGCCACAGCTATAGATTTGCATGCATCAACCTTACAGTAGGACAACCTTATAATCAGTCCTTGCAACCTAAAACTTTTATTTTTTGATTTAAAATTCTTTTAAATATAATATATCATAAATAAAATTAGAATATATCTAAGAAATTTATGATAAGAAATAGTCTACATCAACTAGGATAACCTAGGCTCTGATACCAATTGAAGGAATCAGATCTAAGATTTCAGGGCTAGATCTTGAAACCTTTTCAAGATCAGGTAGCAAAAGGCTAAAAAAAAGTAAGATTTATTTATAAAAACTAAAGAACTCCTAGACCTAAGATCCTATTATATGATTATAGCATGAGATTAAATCAAAAATTAAAAATATTAGAAGGAAAAACATGTTGATCATATCAACATGCATCTACACTATATCTAAAGTAGGTATGTAATAATAGATCAGATCCATATTACCTGTGCAAGTTAGACATTCTAACTTATTGATCTAGATTGAAGGATGAAGCTTCAAGCTACACACACATCTAGCCTCTAAGAGATGTCTACACAATCCCATGAACCTCGATAAGAAGTCCGATGTAAGAAATCAACATAGTATGCTAGTACTGTGCTGATCCTTCTTCGACTGTCGATTCGATGCTTCCTTCTTCAAGACTTGGACACTCCAAAAAATTAGAAGGAAGGAAAAAATTTTTGATCTGACACAATAGTTAAAAATCTCTATGAAAGAAAAGAGAAAGGAAGAGTAAGAGACCCTAGAAGAAGACCCTCTTCTTCTTCTCTATTCTCTCACCTAGACACCTAGATTGATATCTATGAAATCCCCATGCTCCAAGAGTCTCTATCTCTAATTTTTACATGCCTAAGAGCCCTCTCAATGGTTTGAAATCTATACAAAATTCAGCCCAAAAAAATATTCTTATAAAGAGATATGGAAGAATCTTCATTGGGTCAAATTCCTACACAAGGTACGAACACATATGGAAAGTTGTTGGGGTGTCCAACACTTGGGCACCACCTCCTTTGTTTTAGCCATGGACCATTAAGGTAGGTGCACAAAAATTTCTCCTTTTAACCATGGAAATTAGAAGAGAAATCAGGGTGGGATGGCACACATGGAAAGTGACCAAGTTTGATAGGATTCTATCATATAGAGTCTAACAAACTTCAACAACTTTCCATCATTGACCCGGTCCACAACTTAATGCCATATAGAAAATAGAGGAGAAGGGTGGGCATGCATGATGATCAAGGAGAGAGGAGTTTTGTTGCCAAAAACAAGAGAGAAAGGGCATGGTGGGCATAGGATATTGGTGGCGCAAGCAAGATGGATCCTAGTCTTACTAGGATTCCATATTTTACTTGATCAAATATGATTTCTCAAACCAAATCAAACTAGAAGTAACTCAACCTAATTAAATTATGCCCTAATCTAACTAAGGACT
Organism: Cocos nucifera; assembly: GCA_006176705.1. Taxonomy (NCBI): domain Eukaryota; kingdom Viridiplantae; phylum Streptophyta; class Magnoliopsida; order Arecales; family Arecaceae; genus Cocos; species Cocos nucifera. The sequence continues at coordinate 125,390 of QRFJ01001031.1, read as the reverse complement.
TAATTAAATTAGATTAAATTAGATTTAATTTTGATTTAATTTTCTAATTAAATTAAAATATTGGGTTGACCCAAGTTCAAGTTGAACTAGGACTAGTTCTTCCTTGCATTTGACTTATCCAATAAATCAATTGGACTTGATCCAATCAAGTCCAAACTAAATCTAATTAAATAATATTTAATTAGACCTAATCTTAGTCCTCTAGCTTAATCAAATTAATTCAATTAGCAATCAAGTTGCTAATCGATCCTCCTACAATATTTGTACTAGGTTAAACATCAATCGTAATGATCATTTAATCTTAGAATGATTCTCAGTCATTGATTAACCATCCTATCAATTTATAAACTTTAATGTGTGTGACCCCATAGGTCTGAACCTAAGCTAGTAGCATAGAAACAAATTCTTATATGAGTCAAAGTGACCATCTAGCAATGATACCCAATGGTCAGATAAGTCGAATATGTAGAACAATATCCTTAGAATCCATGTGAATATAGTTTTCATATAATTCATCCTCTTGACCAAAATGCTAGTAGGATACCTTAAAGTTCAACTATCAACTTTGATCAGGCTGTCCACATTATATTTCAAAATACCAAATCCATCTCATGGATTATCCTGGCCAAGGTTTTACTATATTGAAATACAGTGATATATTCTTGTCCAACTCCTGGAGTGGTCAATCCGATCTTGATTACACAGAGACTTTGCAAGTACTTGACTGTGCATAAAATTTTTTCACTACTAAATTAGAAATTTAATTAGTCTGGTACCAAAGCATAGTGAGTTTCTTGCAAGTCACTGAGGTGATCTTAGGTCTAAGGGATACTTATATCTATATCTCATCAGAGACATTCTCGACAGTAGAATGCTCTGAAGTTGGTCACATTTAGTGATAATATACCCCTACATCTCACCTATATGCTATATTAGTATCTCTATACTCTCTGGTTAAGAGGACAACCAACCTATATGGCATACAGTGACTTATGCTCGATGGCTGCTGTCATCCTTATTAATAGCCTATCATTTGGTCATGAACAATTTTAAGGACTAATCGATAAATCCTCTTTTTATCGAATCTAAATAGTCCTAAGGACTTCATCACAATAATTAAGTTCATTAGAAGATAAAAACTTATAATGATAAATATCAAAAATATATTTTATTAATTAATAAATTAATTATAATTATAATATAGCTCAATCATTAATAGGCTGATGATTGGCTTTGGAATATATTTCCTAATATTCTGCTAATCAATGGCTTGAACTTGTGCTGAAGAAAGTTCGAGCTCAACTAGAATGATAGGCTCTATTTTGAAAGCCAAAGCAAATGATGTTTTCCAATTGGCAAATTTTGGATGGTTCTGTAGGCCCAGAGAATATGATAGAGTTCATCCACCCATGTTTCTTTCACCCTTTCAAGCCTTGCCTTAATCCCTTGCAGCAGAGTCCTGTTGGTTACCTCGGCTTCACCATTTGTCTACAAGTGAGCTACTAATGTAAAATAATGGAAGATGTTCAGGTCTTCACAGCACAGCAAATCTTACTCCTACAAATTTGATAGAACCATATCTAGGGTTTTAGGGCTAGATCTTAAAATTTTTTCAAAATCAGATAGTGGAAGACTAAAATTAATCAAAATTAATTTTAAATTTTAGAAAATACTCTATATTTAAGATCTATTACATGATCATGGTATGTTATTAAATCAAAAATAAAAAATCTAAAGAAGAAACTAAAACATGTTGACCACATCAATATGTATATACACTACATCTAATGCAGGTACAAAAATTATAGATCAGATCTATTACCTGAGCAAGTTAGATGTTCTAACTTGCTGATCCAAGCTTAAGGATGATGTTGCAAGCCACACATGTATCCGGCCTCTAGGAGTCATTCACACAAGCTCACGAACCACAATCAGAAGTCCAATACAGAAAATCAGCATATTATGCTAGTACTGTGCTGATCCTTCTTTAATGGTCAATCTAGAACCATCTTCTTCAAATCTTGGACTCTCCAATTTTTAGAAAGAAGAAAAAGAGATTTTGAACTTGATACATCTCCCAAAAATCTCTAAAGAAAGAGAAAAATATCAAAAAAAAAATCCTAGAAGAAGAACCCTTCTTCTTCTTTGTTCTCTCACCTAGATCCCTAAATTGGTATCTATGAAATCTCTATGCTCTAATACTCTTTCTCTTTGATTTTTGCACACCCAAAAGGTCTCTCAATGTTCTGATATATACCCAAAATCAATCCAAAATTCATCCTATATAGAGAGATATAGAGGAGTCCTTGTCTAGGTCAAATACTTAGACAAGGAATGTCCAAATTGGGCAAGACAAGGGGTGCCCAACTCTTGGGCGCTGCCTCCTTCTTTTCCACTGTAGACCATCAGGTTTTGTCATACAAAAATCTCTTTAAAAGTCATAAAAATCTCAAAAAAAATCTGGATAGAATCGGTACACTATAGGAAGAGTTTTGGTTTCCTAAAATTCTATCTCATAGAATTTGAAATCAAAATCAATTCCTACTTTGACTTGGTCCACACTTAATTTACCATGTAAGAAAGAAAGAGGAGGACTTTGGGATGTGGTGGGCTTCTCTTGGGCATGGAGAATTCACAAAAAATCAAAGGGGGCGTGAAGGGTGGGCGTTGGGACTAAGATGGCGCAAGGAGGGAAGTTCCTAGTCTTACTAGGATTCTTATTTTGACTTCATCCAACATGGTTTCTCAAACCAAATCAAACTAGAATTAATTAAACATAATTAAATTAGATTATAAACTAATTATGGACTTAATTAAATTAGATTAAATTATATTTAATTTTGATTTAATTTTTTAATCAAATTAGGAAATTGAGTTGACCCAAGTCCTAGTTGAACTAGGACTAGTTCTTCCTTGCACTTGGCTTATCCAATAAACCAATTAGATTTGATCCAATCAAGCCCAAACCAAATTTAATTAAATTATATTTAATTAGACTTAATGTTAATCCTTTAGCTTAATTAAATTAAGTCAATTAGCAATCAATTGCTAATCGATCCTTCCGCAACACTTGCACTAGGTCAAATGTTGTTTACTTTTGAAGTTATAACTGCAAGCGCATGGTGTGTAGAGTAGCACATCCAGCGAGTATGGATCGATCCCATAAGAAAATGATGTTTTAACTATGTCTAAACCCCTGTTCAGGCAAGGTTCAACAAGAATGGTCATAAGTTAATTAAATGAAGAGTAATTTAGAAATAAGTAATGTAAAGGCCTAAGGTTTTTGAATCCGTTAAACCAAAGTTTTAGAAAATCTTTCTAACGATCTTCCTAATGATATCCTCCAAATTCCTTCCTTTGTATCAACCAAGTATGGATTATGAAGAGATTAAAACTCAACTATAACCCATCAAAATTTTATAAGGAAGAAAAGCATAGAACATAAGTATTGTTGAGCCTTCTCTCTTCATCCTTCTTGCACTGAATCAAGTATGAATTACAAAGGGATTGAAACCCAATAATAATTCATCAAGTCTCTTGGTAAGAAGTTTAAAAGAAAGAATGACTTCGTAAAAATTGAAAGCTTAAGAAAAGATCCTTAGAAAGACTTCTAATCAAGATCTAATCAAGATCTAGCTTCATCGCCAACCCTAGGAGTTTGCTTAATGAGACATTATTTAGATTAAAATTTAAAAATAAATTTAAAAGTAAAAACTAAATTCCTACACTACTAGCCAAAATTTATATTTCTAATTTTTTTAATATATGCAGAAATTTAAACTAGCCCAATAGCAAAAATTTAATTGCATAATTTAAATAGCATGAATATAAACTAACCTAATGCTGGAATTAAAATTAAAATAAAAATTTATTGCTAGAAAAATTAAACAATCTTAATGACATACTATTTAACTCCTAAGCCATTGACAGGGGCTTGGAGTTACAAAAGAAATAAACTAAATAACTCTAGCTTTCTCTCTTTCTGAAGGACAAGAAGAAGGAAGTAGATGGGTTGGGAAATACTTATCAAGAAAAAAAAAAATCACTTTCTCTCATTCTTTTCTCCCCCCTCGGAGTGAAGAGTTATTATTTTTTTATAGGCGAAGGAGAGCGTGTCGGCCCTGCATAAAAATAGAGTTGGTTTTCCATCTCAATCTACTTCAACGACTTCTATTTTCTCAGAGCTATCCATTGGATCATCGCATTGCACCAACTTCTATTTTCCTAGAGCTATCCATAACTTTCTTCTTTCGGACAACTCAAGCACTAGACAATCAAATAGAAAGGAGGAGCTATGCTGTTGGAAGACAATCCATCTAGACACGAGGATGGGGTGGCGTGGAGGAAGATTGGGTGGTTCGTTACGAAGCTTCGGGTGATGACCGAAGGGCAAGAAGGAGGCTACAATTGATCATCGGGTGAAGAGCTTTCGAGCGGTGCATGGGAGGTGGTTCCGACGAGCATCAACTCCGTGCGAGCAGCGACGGTGAAAGATCTTGACCATGAGCAATGGAGCTTGGGCATTCGATCGGTCGGCTTGGTGAGCTTTCAATCAACTCCGACGACCATTACTTGGTTGGATGTAGAGAAGAAAGGGGAAAGGGTGGCTTTTTCTAGCATCTCCTATGGATTCCAATGAGGTGGCGATGGTTGAAATGTTGAAAGAAAAGAAACTGTCCCTTTCTTGAATTTTTTCTGGCAATCGACAATGTGGATGGAGGCGAGGTGCTGGCAACAAGTTTCTGATAATGACAAGAGCAAATGATGATTTTTTGGAGATGATCGAACGGTCGGATTGGCCTATGGTCCATGGCCCTGTTCTGTGGACCAACAGTCATGGAGGTTGAAGGTTGAAGGTTAGGGATGACTACTTTGAAATCCACTCAAGAACTAGTCTTCTAACTTCGTTTGACCTCTGATTTCAATTCCGATCATACCGTTGGAATTCTGAAAGCCTACTCTTCATGTTGGCACGTGCTTTCATTCAAAACACTACATTAAAGTATTAATTTTAATTAAATAAGTTAATTTAATATATAAATTAATCTACTTATATTTAATTTTTTTGCATTTATCACTCCCCCCAACTTGAATCTTACTTGTCCTCGAGTAAAGATAATTTAAAAAAGGCTACCAAAAACTTCAAATATCATACATAAGTGTACTGGACTTAAAGATTGTTCTCATATCCTTTTTATAGGTAGAAGAATTTCCATTAGATAGTACATGAAACAAGTCATTGGGGTATTAATAGCCTCAAGTAAATTAGTGAAGTGCAAACTCTTCATTTTTCAAGGATAGTTCTTGACCAACTCCTACTGTTATTTTAGAATCCTCTACTCCATTGGAGTGGTGAGATATTATTTTTATGCAAGTAAGTTTCTCTTATTATTATTATTATCATTATTATTATTATTATTATTATTATTGAATATACAGACCTTGCAATGCCTTAATCTCTTAAGCTTTCTATCTAACTCTTGTAACAAGTTTTCGACCAATGTCTCCCAGACTAGTTGACCTTAGGGCACTAGGTGTAGAACACCCCTCAAGCTTACTAGCTTGAGTCAGAAAGGCTATAGATCAAAGCTGGCTGTATAGCAAAGTTTCTTCACACCTCCACTTTTTGATGCAAGACTCAACACTTACTTAGGCAAGGAGGCCCAATTACTCGATGAAACAATGCTTAAAATTTATTTTTATTATCTTATTTATTTATTTATTTATTTATTTATAATTATTATTATAATAAAGGAAACTTTGCATTTACTAATACCTACACATATCCAAGAAATAGATTCTTCTTTGATGCAAATAGGAGGGTTGGAATTATTTAAAAACTGATTTCATTCTTACTTGCCCTCTTTACTTGAGTCTATTAATATTTTGCCCCTCATCATTTCATAAATCATCTAGACTGTTCAATCAATTACTTATCAAATGTGTGTGATTTAACCTAAGTCCAAAATTGACAAGTGTAAGATTAAGAAGGTAAGGATAGCATCCAATTATTTACTTATTTTGCTTATTATTCCCCTAAGAAATTAATTTCTAATTATAAGCATGATATGGTATAAAAGGGAACAAGGACACCTAAGAAAGAATTTTCTTGAGCTCTCCCCCCAACTTAGCCAATGGAGTTTATTTGATCTGATAATGCTAAAAAAAAACTAATTAGAAAGAAAGAAACTGGGTTGCCTCCCAGGAGTGCTAAGTTTAAAGTCTTCAGTCAGACTAAATAGTGATAACATACTAATCGAGAGATGTTGTTTCATAAAAAACCATGGTTTCCTCTATAGATTCAGTAGGCAGTTCCAAGAATGGTTTTAATCATTGACCATTAACTTTGAAAGTAACACCATTACTTAGATTTTTAATTTTGATAGCCCCATATGGGAAGGTTTCTTTAACCACGAAAGGTCCGGTCCATCTAGACCTAAGCTTTTCAAGAGAAAGATATAACCTCAAATTATATAATAAAACATTTTGCCCAAGAGTAAAAGATTTTCTATGAATTGCTTGATCATGAAATACTTTCATCCGTTCCTTGTATACCCTGGCATTTTCGTAAGCTTCATTTCTAAGTTCTTCTAATTTATTTATCTGAAGCTTCCTATGGGTTTCGGCTATGTTAAGGACCATATTTAATTTCTTTATTGCCTACATGGCTTTATGTTCTAACTCAATAGGTAAGTGACATGGTTTTCTAAATACAATCCTATAAGGAGACATTCCTAGATTTGTCTTGTGGGCAGTGCGGTATGCCCAAAGTGCATCAACTAATTTCACTTATCAATTCTTTCTATTGGCATTAATAGTTTTCTCCAAGATTTGTTTGATTTATTTATTGGACACTTCTACTTGCTTGCTTGTTTGAGGATGATATGGTGTGGCCAAGTTGTGGGTAACATTATATTTTTTCATTTGAGTGGCAAAGGATTGATTGCAAAAATGTGTTCCCCAATCACTAATGATTGCTCTAGGGATACCAAAGTGAGAGAGAATATTTTCTTTGAGAAATTTAATGACCACTTTGCTATCATTGGATTTACATGGAATAGCTTTTACCTACTTGGAAACATAATCAACAGCCACTAAGATATACTCATTTTTGAAGAAATTTAGAAATGGTCCCATAAAATTAATTCTCCAGACATCAAAAATTTTAATTACCAAGATTGGATTGAGTGGCATCATATCTTTCTTTGTAATTTGACCCATTTATTGGCATCGATCATAATTTTTGTAGTACACATGTGCATCCGTAAATAAATTAGGCTAATAAAATTCACATTGAAGTACTTTGGCAGCAGTCTTCTTGGATGTGAAATGACCACCATATGCTTGGTCATGGCAAAATGACAGAATACTTTTAACCTCATTATCCGAGACACACCTCCTAATGATCAGATCAGGACACTATTTAAATAGATATGGATCATCCCAAATGAAATACATTACTTGGGAAAAGAATTTATATTTATCCTGACTAGTCCAATGAGAAGGCACTTTATCAATGGCTAAATAATTCACAATATCCGAATACCAAGGTTCAGTGGACACCAACATGAATTGTTCATCTGGAAAATACTCATTGATAGGTGGTTCGTTAGATGGCGCAACTATGATTCGGGACAAGTGATCAACAACTACATTCTCTATTCCTTTTTTGTCCAACTATAATACCAAGGTTCGTTAGATGGCGCAACTATAATTTTCAAGTCAAATTCTTGAAGGAGCAAGATCCATCGAATTTAACGTGCCTTAGCATCTTTCTTTGCTAGGAGATGTCTAATGGCTGAGTGATCAGTATAGATAATAACATGAGATCCAACCAAATAGGATCTAAATTTTTCTAGGGCAAAGACAACAGCTAAGAATTCCTTCTCCGTGGTGCTGTAATTCAGCTGCGCATCATTTAAAATTTTACTAGCATAATAAATAACTCTCGACAGCTTGTTGATTCTTTGACCTAAGACTGCACCTATAGCATGATCAGATGCATCACACATGAGTTCGAAAGGTTCAGTCTAGATAGGTGGATGAATGATGGGAGCTGAAATGAGTACCTTTTTAAGGAATTCAAAAGATTCAAGGCACTTAGAAGTAAACTAAAATTTTGCTTCTTTTGCTAACAAATTCGTCAAAGGGCGAGCTACTTTGCTAAAATCAGGTATGAACCTTCTTTAAAATCCAGCATGTCCTAAGGATGAACGAATTTCTTTAATAGTGTTGGGTGGTGGAAGACTTGCAATCAGATCAACTTTGGCCTTGTCAACTTCTATTCCCCTTTTTGAGACAACATAGCCAAGAACTATACCTTTTCTAACCATGAATTGACATTTTTTCCAATTAAGAACTAAATGCTTCTCCTTACATCTTCCTAGGACTATTCATAGATGGTTTAAACATTTGGAGAATGTAGGACCAAACATAGAAAAGTCATCCATGAAAATTTCTAAAAATCATTCAACCATATCCGAAAAAATGCTGATCATACATCTCTAGAAGGTTGCTGGAGCATTACATAGTCTAAAGGACATGCACATATAAGCAAAGGTTCCAAATGGGCATGTGAATGTGGTCTTTTCCTGATCTTCAGGGGCTATGGGGATCTGATTGTAACCAGAATATCCATCAAGAAAATAATAAAACTCTTATTCGGTTAACTTTTCTAACATCTGGTCAATCAATGACAAAGAAAAGTAATCTTTTCTTATTGCAGCATTCAATTTTCTATTGTGTATACAGACCCTCCATCTTATTTGGATCCTAGTTGGGATAAGTTCATTGGCTTCATTTTGGACCACTATTACCCCAATTTTTTTTGGTACTACTTGTACAGGACTTACCTAAGAACTATCAGAAATGGGGTAAATAATTCCATTATCCAACAACTTCAAAATCTCTTTCTTGACTACATCCTTCTTGGCTAGGTTCAATCTTCTTTAGGCATCTCGAGTTGGTTTAGCCTCTTTCTCTAGGTGTATCCTTTGTTGAACTATGAAAGAGTTTATTCCTTTAATGTCTGCCATGGTCCTACCTATTGCTTCTCAATTTTCTCTTAAGACTACTAATAATTTCTCCTCTTGGTTAGGATTCAGGTTTGATGCAATAATTACAAGCAAGATTTTCTCTGGACCTAAATATACATACTTGAGGTGCTCAGGAAGGGGTTTCAACTCTACTTTGGGTGCCTCTTCTTTTGATGACTCAGGTGATGGTTCAGTCATTTCTATGAGTGGTTCGGTGGGAGGCTCTCATCTCTGGCCATTTTTATTATCTCCAAGTATTTTATCTAGGTTGTCATATTCATGGGTTGGCCAAATACTAGATTCAAGATCGACTTCCTCATCGCTAATGTCTATGGATTCATAAATTTTATCTTAGACTACACTTACATTAGCATGCTTGGTAGATTCTATTTCAAATTGAAAATATTCAGCTCGATAGTCATATTTCCAAAAGACAGTTTCATAAGTTCATTTCGATAATTGATTTCAGCATTAGCAGTAGCTAGAAATGGTCTTCCTAAAATCATTGGGATGTGATCGTTAGGATTTGATATTGGCTCAGTCTCCAAAATGATAAAATCTATAGGGAAGATAAAATTACCAACCTTAATTAACACATCTTCTACCATTCCCTTAGGGATCCTAAAAGATCGGTCTGCTAATTATAATGTGATCCCTGTTGGCTGAAGTTTTTCCAATCCCAATTGCTCATAAACTGAATAGGACAAAATATTTACACTAGCCCCTAAATCAAGCAAGGCCTTCTCAATGTGGATTTCTCCTATGCCACATAAAATTATTGGAGAACCTAGGTCCTTGTATTTTATGGGCATATGACTTAACAAGTATGAACTCACACTTGCTGCTAAGAAAGCTCTCTTTGGTACATTGGTGGACTTTTTCTTGGCACAAAGGTCTTTTAAGAACTTGGCATAAGTCGGAACCTATTGAATCATGTCTAGTAGAGGGATATTTATCTGAACTTGCTTAAATACCTCTAACATTTTGTCTAAATATTTTGATTATTTATTAGATCTTAATCGATTTGGAAAAGGAGCTCTAAAGATTGTGGGCACTGGTTTGGTACAAAATCAGTTTCAGGAGCTTGAGTTTGTAAGGTAGATTGTTCATTGGGTGGCTCAACAGGCTCAGCACTCAAGTCTTCTCTAGTGTCAGGTGTATCTATCTTATTATCCACTTATTTTTCTGATCTCAAGGAATCAATAGCATTAACTTGATTAACCTGATTTCCTTGGGATGGTCTACCATTTTGGTTTCTTGGGTTGGTCTCAGGTTGGCTAGGTAGCCTACCTCGTTCACGTTCACTTATAGTGGATGCTAGCTAACCCACTTGCATTTTCAAATGGGCTGTGGCCTAGGAATTTGAATTTAGAAGTTATCCCATGGTTTGCATGAAATTACTTAAGGTGGCATTGGTGTCAGCATTAGATTTGACTAAGGCTTCCAGGCTTTTCTCTAAAGAATTAAGTTTCTTTTCATTAAAGTCTGGTGGTGGCAATGTGTTCATTATAGGATTAGGCCTTGGGTTCTGTGGATTTAAACTTGGACCGCCTACATTTGGATTTTATGACCATGAAAAATTTGGATGATTTGTCCACCCCGAGTTATAAGTGGGTGCATAGGAATTGTTCAATGGTCTCTGATATGTGACATTCACCTGTGCACATCCATTATCTATTGGGTTCATTAGGAGGGGACATTCCTCAAGGACATGGTTTGATGCATTGCACTCGTTGCATATGGGTACAGACACTTGGTTTACTTTGGCTGGTCTCTGAAGTTCTAAAGCCTCTAACCTATGTGTCAATGTTGCAATTTTGGCTTCTGCAGCTAGAAAGGTTTGAATTTGATGTAATCCACCTCTTGAAGGTATGGACTTTTTAGGTTTCCTAGTTATTTCCCATTGTAAACTTTTCTTGGTTAGGTCTTCTAGAAATTGGTAGGCTTCATTTTGTTCTTTGTACATAAATTATCCCTAGCACATGGATTCTAACATTGTTTGGGAATTCGAATCTAACCCTTCATAAATTATTTGGCATAGCCTCCAAGTTTCTATTCCATGGTGTGGGCATTGGGTAAAGAGGTTCTTGAATCAGTCAAAGTATTTCCAGAATGATTCACCGGCTAGTTGATAGAATTGGTTTATTTCATTTCTAATTCTAGCTATTTTATGATGAGAAATTTTTTTTTCTAAGAACATTCTCATAAAGCCCTTCCAGGTCATGATAGATTGATTTGGAAGACTATAAAGTCACTTCTTGGCATTATCCTTAAGGGCAAAATTAATTAATCTTAGTTTGATTTCGTCTTCTGACAATTATTGTAGTTTCATGGTTGCACAGACCTCTTCAAATTCCCTCATGAATATATATGCATCCTCTATTCTCATGAATTTTGGAAGCATGTTAATGATTTGAGGTTTGATTTCAAAATTATTTGCTGTGAGTTGGGGCAACCTGATGCAAGAGGGTTGGACGGAACCTACTGGATAATATAATCCCTTAAGGGTTTGGGGCTAAGGCTAATTTGCTAAATCCATTATGAATGTTGAGGTTGTAGGATCTAAAATAGGAACTAAATCTATTTTGACCAATCAACTTGAAATCCTTCTCCACACGAGTGTTGGAGAATTCACTATATTCTCAATGTTCTCAATCTTTTTTTAAAAAAATTAATTCAACCTTTTCATACCCTAGGACAACCATGCAACATAACTTCCCACTATGCCAAGGCAACCTTATGTCAGGGCAATCGAGATTGGAATTATCTAAAGTAAAAATTTTATTTACAAATAAGTTTCAAATAAATTAATCCTAACTTAAGATCAGCCTAGACCTAGACAGCTCCTAACTATTCCAAGTCAACCTTCGAGCACTCCAAGTTCAACCAATTTACTAAATTAGCCAGGTAAGTGTAAGATTGGTAGGGGTCCCCCCGTTGCTTTCCTTAGACATCAATTAGATTGGCTAGGTCAGCAAATGGAACCAATTAAAGAACCACCTTTCTTTAGGACTTAAATCCTGAACCACTTTCCTAGACACCAATTCAATGATTGAATCTAGCTTGGTATAACTCTTAGGTGTACTTGTCCTAATGAGCTCAGATGTCCTTAGAGTCAGTGTCTAATTGATTTTATTTAGAGGCTTGGGTTAATGCAAATGAAGGAGTCTTGTTTATGGGCTAAGGAAGGGTAATGAGGTTCCCACCTTATCTTGTTTAGGTCTGTGCCCTTAAAGTGATTTAAGAATGCTAGGCACAAATAAAAAGAGATCAAACAAATTTAAAGGAAGAACTAAACTAAACTAAAATTATGATAAAATTGCTAATAGAATAATTTAAACTACGTACCTGGCTTCCAGCACTCACCAACTTCAAATAGATCAAATTAAAGCAAGAATTTAAAACATAATTTAAAATAAATCAACTTTCCTGGCAATGGTACCAAAAACTTATTGTTTACTTTTGAAGTTATAACCATAAGTGCATGGTGTGTAGAGCAGCACGTCCAGCGAGTATGGATCGATCCCCCGAGGAAATGGAGTTTAAACTATGTCTAAACCCCTGTTCAGGCAAGGTTCAACAAGAATGGTCACAAGTTAATTAAAAGAAATAAGTAATGTAAAGGCCTAAGGTTTTTGAATATGCTAAATCAATGTTTTAGAAAATCTTTCTAATGATATCCTCCAAATTCCTTCCTTTGTATCAACCAAGTATGGATTATGAAGAGATTAAAACTCAACTATAACCCATCAAAATTTTACAAGGAAGAAAAGAATAAAATATAAGTATTGTTGAGCCTTCTCTCTTCATCCTTCTTGCACTGAATCAAGTGTGAATTACAAAGGGATTGAAACCCAATAATAATTCATCAAGTCTCTTGGTTAGAAGTTTAAAAGAAAGAATAACTTCTTAAAAATTGAAAGCTTAAGAAAAGATCCTTAGAAAGATACTTCTAATCAAGATCTAGCTTCATCGCCAACCCTAGGGGTTTGCTTAACTAGACATTATTTAGATTAAAATTTAAAAATAAATTTAAAAGTAAAAACTAAATTCCTACACTACTAGCCAGAATTCATATTTCTAATTTTTTTAATATATGCAAAAATTTAAACTAGCCCAATAGCAAAAATTTAATTGCATAATTTAAATAGCATGAATATAAGCTAACCTAATGCTGGAATTAAAATTAAAATAAAAATTTATTGCTAGAAAAATTAAACAATCTTAATGACATACTATTTAACTCCTAAGCCATTGATAGGGGCTTGGAGTTATAAAAGAAATAAACTAAATAAGTCTAGCTTTCTCTCTTTCTGAAGGACAAGAAGAAGGAAGTAGATGGGTTGGGAAATACTTCTCAAAAAAAAAAAAATCATTTTCTCTCATTCTTTTCTCCCCCCTGGAGCGAAGAGTTATTATTTTTTTATAGATGAAGGAGAGCGCGTCGGCCCTGCATAAAAACAAAGTTGGTTTCCCATCTCAATCTACTTCAACGACTTCTGTTTTCTCAGAGCTATCCATTGGATCATCGCATTGCACCAACTTCTATTTTCCTAGAGCTATCCATAACTTTCTTCTTTCGGACAACTCAAGCACTAGACAATCAAATAGAAAGGAGGAGCTACGCTATTGGGAGACATCCGCTGCATAATAGAGTTGGTTTTCCATCTCAATCTGCTTCAATGACTCCTATTTTCTCAGAGCTATCCGCTGGATCATCGCATCGCACCCGCTTCTATTTTCTTAAAGCTATCCATGACTTTCTTCTTTTGGATAACTCAAGCACCCGATAATTAAACAGAAGAAAGGAGCTATGCTGTTGGGAGACAATCCATCTAGACACAAGGATGGGGCGACACGGTGGCATGGAGGAAGACCAAGTGGTTCGTTATGAAGCTGGGGACGACGACTGGATGGGCAAGAAGGAGGCTACGATTGATTGTCGGGTGGAGAGCTTTCGGGCGGTGCATGGGAGGTGGTTTTGGTGAGCATCGACACCGTGCGAGCGATGATGATGAAGGATCTTGACCGTGAGCAATGGAGCTTGGGCATTCGATCGGTTGGCTTGGTGAGCTTTCAATTAAATTTAGCGATCGTTGCTTGGTCGGATGCAGAGAAGAAAGGGGAAGGGTAGATTTTTCTAGCATCTTTGATAGATTCCAGCGAGGTGGCGATGGTTGAAACATTGAAAGAAAAGAAACTATCCCTTTCTTGAATTTTTTCTAGCGATCGGCAAGGTGGATGAAGGCGAGGTGCTGGCAGCAAGTTCCTGGCAACGGCGAGAGCAAATGGTGATTTTTCAAAGATGATCGAATGGTCAGATTGGCCTGTGCTTCATGGCCCTATTCTATGGACCAACAGTCATGGAGGTTGAAGGTTGAAGGTTAGGGATGATTGCTTTGAAATCCATGCAAGAACTGGTCTTCTGACTTCATTTGACCTTCGATTTCAGTTTCGATCGTACCATTGGAATCCTGAAAGCCTGCTCTTCATGTTGGCACGTGATTTTATTCAAAATACTATATAAGAATATTAATTTTAATTAAATAAGTTAATTTGATACATACATTAATCCACTTATATTTAATTTTTATGCATTTATCATCAAACATCAATCATATTGATCGTTTAACCCTAGAATGATTCTTAATCATTGATCAACCATTCGATTGGATCGTGAACTCTAATGTGTGTGACCTCATAGGTCTGAACCTAAGTCGATAGTATAAAAATAAATTTTTATACTAATCAAAGTGACCATCTAGCAATGATACCTGACGGTCGGATAAGTCGAATGTGTAGAACAACATCCTTAGAACCCGTGCAGATATAGTTTCCATATAATTCATCTCCTTGATCAAAATGCTTGTAGGACACCTTAGAGTTCAACTATCAACTCTGATAAGATTGTCCACATTGTATTTTAAAATATCAAATCCATCTGATGGATTATCCTGGCCAAGATTTTGCTATATTGAAATACAGTGACACATTTTTCTCCAACTCTTGGGATGGTCAATTCCATCTTAATCATACTCTGACTTTGTAAGTACTTGACTATGACTAAAAGCCTTCCACTACTGAATTAGAAATTTAGTTAGTCCAGTACCAAAGTACAGTGAATTGCTTGCAAGTCACTAAGGTGATCTTAGATCTAAGGGACACTTATACCAATATCCCATCAAAGATATTCTCGATAGCAGAATACTCTGGAGTTGATCACGTTCAATGATGATGCACCCATACATCTCACCTATATGCCATACCAGTGTCTCCACACTTTTTGGTTAAGAAAATAACTAACCTATATAGCATTTAGTGATCTATGCTTGATAGACACTATCGTCCTAATTAACAGCCTATCATTTGGTCATGAACAGATTTAAGAACTAATCGATAAATCCTCTTTTCTTCGAAGCTAAATAGTCCTAAGGAGTTCATCACAATAATGGAGTTCATTAGAAGATGAATATTTTATGATGAAAAAAATATCAAAAATATATTTTATTTATTAATGAATCAATTATAGATAAATATAGTTCAACCATCAATAGATTAATGATTGGCTTTAGGATACATTTTTCAACAACTCCCACTTGTCCTAAAGTCACTTGGCATAGTATCTAATACCCATCTTCGACTTGTGGTTGTCAAACTTCTTTATCGCCCGGGCTTTAGTGAAGAGATCAGTCAGATTCTTCTTTTCATCGATCTTCTAAAGATCGACGTCACCTTGATCCACGATCTCCTAGACCAGGTGGAAGCGACACAAGATGTGCTTCGTTCACTAGTGTGTCTTTGGTTCCTTCGCCTGAGCTATGGAACCAGTGCTATCATAGTAGAGTAGGATCGGACCATCTAGGGAGGGTGCTACTTCGAGCTCGGTGATAAACTTTCTCAGCCACACAGCTTTCTTCATGGCATCTGATGCCGCGATGTACTCAGCTTCTCAAATAGAGTCTACCACAGTATGCTGCTTGGAACTCTTTCAGTAGATAGCTCAATCATTTAGAGTAAATATATATCCCAATATGCTTCTACTGTCATCATGATCAGATTGAAAGCTAGAGTCTATAAACCCCACAAGTTTCAAATCTATCTCGCCATAAACCAACCATTGGTCCTTAGTATTTCTCAAATACTTAAGGATGGTTTTAACCATTTTTCAGTAGTTTTCTCCAGGGTCAGACTGATATCTACTCACCACTCCTAGTGAGTATGCCACATCTGGTCTCGTATATGTCATGGCGTACGTGATAGATCCCATTGTCGAAGTATATGGGACTCTACTCATTCGCTCTCTCTCTTCAAGAGTTGTCGGACAATCCTTCCTAGAGAGAGAAATTTCATGGCTTATCGGGAGATAGCCTCTTTTGGAATTCTCTATGTTGAACCTCTTCAGCATAGTATCTATGTACGTGGTCTGGGATAACCTAAGCATCCTTTTAGATCAATCCCTATAGATCTTCATCCCAAGGATGTAGGATGCTTCATCTAAGTGCTTCATGGAGAACTATGATGACAACCAGACTTTTATTTCCTATATTATGGGGATGTCATTTTCGATTAAGAGAATGTCATCCACGTATAAGACAAGAAATACCACTACTGGACTACTTGCCCATTTGTAAATGTAGGGCTCTTCTCTGATCTTAATGAAGCCATATGTTTTAATCACCTTATCAAAACATATGTTTCAACTCCGAGATGCCTGCTTCAATCCATTAATGGATCTCTAAAACTTGCATACCTTAGACTCATTTATGGATGTGAACCCCTCAGGTTGTATCATATACACCTCTTCGGTTAGCTCTCCATTTAGAAAAGCTATCTTCACATCCATCTACTAGATCTCATAGTACAGATGGGCAGCTATCATAAGCATTATCCAAATGGATTTGAGTATTGTCATAGAGGAGAACGTCTCATCATACTCAATACCATAATGTTGATGATACTTCTTGGCAATCAAATGGGCTTTATAGGTCTCCACCTTTCCGTCTGCATTCTTTTTTTTTGAAGACCCATTTACACCCAATGGGTATAACCTCTTCGGGTGGGTTAACCAATGTCCACACATCGTTGACCTTCATGAACTTCATTTTGGATTTCACGACGTCAAGCCATTTCTCAGAATCGGATCTCTGCATAGTATCCTTATAAGTAATTGGATCCTCATTGTTCTCATCGAGTTTGATAGAATCACCATCTTGGACCAAGAAATCATAGTATCTATCCAAATGATGCAGTACTCTACAGGATCATCTTAATGGTGTAGGTACACTAGGATCTGAATCTGATATAATCAAATCCGACTCAGGTTTAGCTACAGGTGTCAGTTTTTCTACCTGCCGAACCTCATTAAGTTCAACCTTAGAGGCAATAGCTCCTTCACCAAGGAACTTCTTTTCCAAAAATGTTGCCTTAAGGCTGATGAATAACTTTCATTCATCAGCATGGTAGAAATAGTATCCTTTGGTCTCTTTTAGGCATCCTATAATTGTCCACTTGTCAAACCTAGGTCCAAGTTTATCTATAACTAAGTATTTGACATAAGCCAGGCACCCCCAAACTCTAAGATGTGAAGATGCTGGCTTACGTCCTGTCCATATCTCATATAGAGTCTTAACTAGAGACTTACTTGGAATCCTATTTAATAGATAACAAGCCGATTTGAGTGCATATCCCTAGAAGGATATCAGTAAGCTGGTAAAACCCATCATGGATTGGACCATGTCTAATAGAGTTTAATTCTTTCTTTTAGACATACCATTATGCTATGGTGTTCCTGGAGGAGTTCATTGGAAGAGAATTCCATTCTCTCCTAGATATGTGAGAAATTCATTAGAAAGATATTTTTCTCCTCGGTCAAATCGAAGAGTTTTGGTACTCTTCCTAGTTTATTTTTCTACCTTACTTCAGAATCATTCAAACATTTCAAATGAATCCGACTTGTGTTTCATAAGATAGACATATCCATATCTGGATAGATCATCTGCGAAAGTAATGAAGTAGAAATATCCATCTTTGGAACTTATGCTCATTGGTCTACATACATCAGTTTGTACTAGACCAAAGAGCTTAATGATTCTTTCACCATTTTCAGTAAAAGATGACTTGGTCATTTTACTAAGAAGACAAGACTCATAGGTTGGAAGTGATTCACTATCACTTACTTTGAGGTTTTCCTCTTGAGTCAACACGTTTATCCTATTCTTATTTATATGACCTAGCCTATAATACTATTAATAGATATCTGACATACTATCTAATCTAGGATGCTTGCTAGTTGAATAAACTATGTTAACAGGTTGTGATAGCATATGCACACTATTGTTCAAATGTCCATAGAAAATAATAACACCATTCATAATGATATTACAAATTTATTTTTTTATTAATATTTTATAATTAATTTTGGTCAGAAGGCCTGCAATAATAATATTCCAAAAGAAATCAGAATAGAAATGATAATCACTAAGAACAATGGTATGGGATTCAAATACAAGTTTCAGAATTTTTAAAGCTAGAACTGGAACTGGACTTCCATCTCCAATATTTAGGAATCTTTTCTCTTGCTCGAATCTTTTACTGACCTGCAACCCCTGCAATGAATTGCAAATATTGTAAGGGCTACCGATTGTTAGATATATGTGCCCTAGAAGCAGGAATTGGCTGACACTTATAATACACTTCTAGGGGCAAAATTGTAATTTTGACTATAATTAATAAAATGGGTTATTTTCTATCACACCTATGTATTTAGTATCTGTGATACATCCTTTGAGTTAATGGTAATGATAATTCATATTTTCAAGAGTTGAAAATTTAAGACATGAATAATCATTATTAACTCATAAACAGCTCCCGACCATAGGATCATCACGAGGATGGTGATTGATCCAGAAGATTGGTGTACGATCGCTTCTCTTTAGTAGATGAGTCTTGAGTCTACGGTGTGGAGACACCGGAGCGAGAGTACAGGTACTCGTTAGAGAACGAGGGCACTGAGCGTGACCACCTCGAGTAGTCATTAGGGAAGTCTACCTTCTCGTCAATGACTGACTCGATGCTGCAGTAGTGTGTCTGGTTCTTTGACCTGAGATGCATCGGCAGTTCACCTTGAGGGTGTTATAGTTTGACTACACCATTACTCGGTCTCCTAGCCATATGGAACCCTGAGGTGTATGTTGGCTATAGCATGTTCATTGTAGGAACTGGATTGCATCAAGATGGAATCTATCTACCTCGGTGGTAGAGGAGCAGCCCTATGATGATCATGAGAATCAAGTCCAGAAATCCATGGCCATGGTAGAGTGAAATAATAGAAAGAGTTTCTATTTAGATTTTCACATTGGACTCGAATCGAATGATTACATCATATGACAGAGACTAGGGTTTGACGAGTTCACCTTAACCCTAATCTGATCGGGGCTCAAGATAGAAGAACTTAATCACACAGGTAGCTGCACCAAGAGGTTCGCATTCAGCTCTGATGGGTTGCCACCATATACTGCTAGGTGTCACTGGTGGATTTTGGGAGCAATTAGAATGATTTAGATGATCGATCATTCTAGCTGTTCGAATCAGAAGAGTTCTGATCCATCGAAAGGAGTTTCGATGATGTCGATGATAGAGATCATGACATATCCCATTACCATACAGAACTGAACCTAACTGGGTCACACAAACAAGGGTTTGAATCTGGTGATCATCAATTGAACTGATCTAGTTCAATTGATCTGAATGAGATTCAATTAGGTTCAAGGAAAATCGTGCTAGCACTCGATTGAACCTAACGTTCTTCTTTTACTATCATAAATAAGTTGTCCTGACTGAGCCAAAGGAGTTTGTGCTCAATCAGAGGCCTTCATATGGTCTGACTGGAGGTTGTCCAAGTCAGAAAAGGTTGTCTTATTTTGTAAGACATTACCTGCCATTTTTGGTCACCTGCCATTTCTTGTTCTTTGACTTTGGTCAAAAGTCTACCTTTGACTGGTCAAATGTTGACCATTGACACTTTGACTTTTGACCACATGTCATGCACCTATTGGAGAGCTGGTGGGGGCCTGTCCCCCTGCCAGAACCTGGCAAGGAGAAGGGCGCACGCCAAGGGTGGCGTGAGCCCAAGTTAGGAGGCGCCTAGGAGTCCTTGTTGGACAAGGACTCCACCTCCCTTTTGGATTCCAATTAGAGTTCTACTAAGAATCCAAGTTTGACTGGTCTTAGGCGCCCTCTAAGGAGGAATCCAGGGGTCTCTATTCCAACCAATCAGATTTAGATCTGATTTCACAAAGGGTTGTGATTGGTTGGGAGGAAGAGGAGTTGGATCACGCTTAGTCTATAAATAAGACCCTGCGCCCAACTCAGATTCTTATAATGCAATTCAATTGAGAAACCCCATGCCCCAAGGCTGCCTCTCCCCTCCTTCCTCCATGCCATAGCTTCTTCTCCCCTTGCTCTCCACGTCCAAAAGGAGTTTTGGACTTAGGTTGGTGCGATTCAGATCAAGGAAAGGCGATCAAAAGCAAGAAGGCTGCGCTGCTGCAAAAGGACGACTGCAGATCTTCAAAAGAGTTTTGAAGATCCTCCAGATCAGATCCAGATCTAATTTTTGGAGGTGTGATAGAGAAGAAGAGGATCTCCAGATCCAACCCTGAGTGGATACCGGTAGAGGCCAGGCGCTTGCGTGGCTAGATCCAGAACCTTCCGCTGCAATCAGGATCATCTACAGGGTAATAGGATTACCCAAATCAGGTAAATTAAATTTGATTTAATTTATCTTATTTTATTTTATTTATTAAAATAATAAGAATTAGATCTAAAATATATCAAGATCTGATTGAGATCAAGAGAAAAATTTTTGAAATATATCTCTTGATCTGATCAGATCTGAACGAACCTGGACCGAAAAATCAGGATTTTCCCTTCAACTGGTATCAGAGCCATGGTTCTAAAATTGTTTAGATCTGATTTTAAATTTTATTTTAATTAGAAAATAAAGTGATTTTAGATGTCACATGAGATGTGATCAGATCTGAAATCAGAAAAAATTAAAATTAAATGATTTGGATCTAAGATTAGAAGATATGCATGACTAGTTCTAGAATAGAATAGTTCTATAGAATAGTCTTGCATGTTTTGATTTAATCTGATTAAATCATATTTTAGATCTTTTATTTACTATTTTTTGATATTATAAGTGTTATAATAACATCTAAAAAATAGCAAATAAAAATTATTTAATTTTAAATATCATATGAGATATGATTGATGCATGTCTAGACTAGTTGTAGAATAGTTCTACATAATTGTCTAGATTAGAATTTATTTTGATTAGATCAATTTAAATCTAATTTTTTAGATTATTATGAGATAATTTAGATCTAAAAATATGCATGATTTGATACATGAGATGTATGCAAAATATGCCATGATTAGATCTAATTTGTATATGAGATATATGATATAGATCTAAATACTGTTTTGTAGTATTGACATGTTCCTGATTAAGGCGTTCCTCTTGGCCGTCCGGTCATAAGAACGAAGAAGGGTTTAAAGGCCCTCTCTTCCCATTCGATGGGGTGTTCTTATGATGTGTAGGGGTGCTGCGTGTTCGTCCTTAATCAGAAATCCAAAACTTACTTTCTGCAAAACCCTAGATCCTGAAACCCTAGGATTTATTGTGCATATTTTGTTTATGAACCCTACTTAATTAAGAATTAAGTTTATGGAATATTAATTAGGTCTAAAATTGAGAATTTTCAGATCTAAGACATATTCATAATACTGGGTTCGGGCTTGGGTAGCTCAATTAGGTCTAAGCGGTTGATCAAACCGAATCAAGAGTTGGTTAGATGGGATCAACAATGCTTAAATTGACCAAGCCTAATAGGATTAAGTCTGGGTCAAGATCGAGTCACGATCAAGCAAGACCTAATTAGGCTCAGAGGTTAGAGTCTGGATTGTAGGCTAACCCAATTGGTTCTGGACTCAACAATTTGGTGTCTAAGGTAAGTTTGGCACATACGACCGACTGGTTTTTAATTGGAAGCTACTCGACCTGAATGCGTTCTTGTACGAGTTAATGGCATATTCCTTCCACCGGTCTCACTTACCTGGCCATATCTGTTGACACAGTTCTGATCTGAGGTGGTCAATAATCCGAGCTAACCCATGCCACTAGGTTAGTCATAATTGTTATGACTAAGCCAAGTCTAGTTTAATGAGACCTGAATCAATTCTCCCTAAGAAAAGATTAAGTCTGAGGTCTTCCACCATTGTAGATGTGCGGGCCCTTCCCGGGGTTGATTGTTCTCGGCTGGATACAGTGGCTCAGTTGCACCGGGAAGATGCAACCATGTCTATTAGGCATTGGATGCTATGGGCTGGAGGATGAGTTGGGCTCAATATTTTGGATACGGTGAGAGACTCAATTAGGAACCCAGTCTATGCAAATGGTGGGTCTGACTTAACTAAGGAGTGGATCAATATTCCGGATACGGTGAGATTCATGAATTAGAGACCAAGTTTGGGTGCACCATGATTAGAGAATCATTGAACAAGAGTTGTTCACTCATTGGCTAACCCATCACCAATAACTGTTAGGTGAGGTGATGAGTCAGTTGGTGAGACCGCACCACCCACTAGAAATCATTAATCATGGAGATTTTTCGCATCTCTACAGAGGGAGTGTAGGGATCCGAGAAAATAGTGGGAGCTAATTTGTTTAAAAATAAAATCCCTAAACAAATTGGTCAAGTCAAAATTACAGTATCTAACTAGAATCTTTGACTCTCTACAGGAAAATGTCTGCGTCCAACCCATTGGCACGTATCCTGGACACACATAGACTGACTGGACCCAATTATAAAGATTGGCTCAGGAACTACAAAATTATTTTGGGTTCGAGAAGTTAACCCATGTTTTGGACCAGGACCCTCCCACCTTACCAGCCCGTCCATCCACTGAACAGAGAGCGTCTCTGGAAAAATGGATTAGACGAAGATAATAAGGCCAGATATTACATGTTGGGCTCGATGTCTGATGAGCTCCAGCGCCAACATGAAGATATCGGGACTGCTCGCCAAATGTTGGCTCACCTGCAGGAGATGTTTGGTGAACAGAGTCGCGCAGCCAAATATCAAGTCACGAAATGACTTTTTAAGGCTAAGATGCGTGATGGGCAGTCAGTCCAAGATCACTGTCTGACAATGATCAAGGACATGGAAGAGCTTGAGAAGCTCGGTGTGAAGTTGGACTTGGATCTGCAGAACGATATTATTCTGCAATCCTTGACTGATGCATATGGGCAATTCATCATGAATTACCACATGCATAAACTTCAAAATTCCTTGGCCGAAGTTAATGAATATGCTGGTTACCGCTGAGCTTTCTATGAAAGGTTCTAAAGGCTCAGTTCTTGCTATGGAACGGACTTCTTCCAAAAGAAAGTCTTATGGAAAGAAAAAGAAGTCTGTGAAAAAGCAAAAGGTGGAAGGATCAAAGAAGAAGAAGGCAGAACCGAAGAAAAAGGCCGATGGCAAAGGAAAGTGTTTCCATTGCAACAGCGACGGCCATTGGAAGCGGAACTGCCCTACTTACCTGGCCACCCTGAAGAACAAGAAGGAAGGTCCTTCTGGAGGTATGCTCGTTATTGAGTCTAACCTTACGGTTTCTTCTGCATCCAGTTGGGTGCTTGACTCTGGTTCTAGTGCTCATCTGTGCACTTCTATGCAGGGTCTTGAGGATAGCAGGAGGCTGAGGGATGGAGACATGATCCTACGCATCGGTAATGGAGCAAGAGTTGCTGCAGTAGCCGTGGGAACATACCCTCTTCGATTACCATCTGGTTTAGACTTAGTTTTAAAAGACTGTTATTATGTGCCTGCAGCTAGCAGGAATTTGATTTCTGTTTCATGCTTAGCACAAGAAGGTTATGTGATCACCTTCTTTAAGGACCATTGTAACATTCTTTATGAAAGAAATAAAATTGCAAATGGTTTCCTTATTAATGGTCTTTATCAGCTACATATTGATGTACCTATTTCTAACTATCGAGCAAAACGTGAATGCCAAACGACCTAGGGATAGTCCAAACGACAGATATCTATGGCACCTGAGATTAGGTCATATAGCAGAAGATAGGATCAACAAATTGGAGAAAAATGGGCTATTGAGTCCATTGACTTTTGAGTCATATCCAACTTGTGAATCTTGTCTTCAAGGCAAAATGACTAAACTCCCTTTTGTTGGACATGGGGAGAGGGCCACAGATCTCCTTGCCCTAGTACATACTGATGTGTGCGGCCCATTTGATGTGCCGGCTAGAGGCAATTTTGTCTACTTCATTACCTTTACCGATGATCTGTCTAGGTATGGGTATGTGTATCTTATGAGACACAAGTCTGAAGCTTTTGAAAAGTTCAAAGAATTCAGACATGAAGTAGAAAAACAAACTGGAAAACCCATTAAGGTTCTTCGATCAGATCGAGGAGGTGAATACCTTAGCCGGGAATTCCTAGACTATCTTAAGGAAAATGGCATAGTCTCTCAATGGACTCCACCAGGAACACCTCAACTCAACGGGGTTTCAGAATGGAGAAATCGGACTCTATTGGATATGGTTCGATCCATGATGAGCTTCACAGACCTCCCTGATTTTCTTTGGGGACATTCATTGTTAACTTCAATTCTATCTACTGAATAGGGTTCCCTCTAAAACCGTTCCTACCACACCGTATGAGATATGGCACGGTAAGAAACCAAGTCTGAGTCATCTCAGAATTTGGGGTTGTCCGGCTCATGTCAAAAGACAACAAGCGGACAAGTTAGAGTTTAGGTCCTTTAGAGCTCGATTCATAGGATATCCTAAAGAGTCATTAGGATACTATTTCTACATTCCAGAAGACCACAATGTGATTGTGAGTCGACATGCCATCTTTCTTGAAAAATAGTTTATTCAAGATAGCGGCATTGGAAAGCAGATTAAGCTTGATGAGAAAGTCTCACAAGTACAGAACGAGCTAAGGACCAAGTGGAACCAAATCAGGTTGAGCCAATAAGAACACTACCTCCTCCACCTCGTAGATCGGAAAGAGTTTTCCCATCCCCCTGAAAGATACTTAGGTATTATTTCAGAGGATGTAGAGGAAAATGTTCCTCGTAGGTAATGGTGCTCATGGTGATGATCCCAAAACCTACAACGAGGCGATATCAGATATCGACTCCGAGAAATGGCTTAGAGGCAATGCAGTCAGAAATTGACTCGATGCACTCAAACCAAGTCTGGACCTTGGTAGATCCACCAGAAGGTATAGTACCTATTGGGTGTAAATGGATCTTCAAGAGAAAGATTGGTGCAGATGGGAATGTGGAGACATTCAAGGCTAGACTAGTGGCAAAAGGTTATAGTCAACGCGAAGGCATTGACTATCAGGATACCTTTTCCCCAGTAGCTATGCTAAAATCCATCCGCACATTGCTTGCCTGTTGCAGCCTATTTCGATTATGAAATATGGCAAATGGACGTGAAAACGGCATTCCTAAATGGATATCTTGAGGAAGATATCTATATGGAACAGCCGCTAGGTTTCACATCCAGTGATACTGATCACAAGGTTTGCAAGCTGCAAAGGTCCATATATGGACTTAAGCAAGCATCTCGGAGCTGGAACACTCGTTTCAATGATGTGATCAAAAAGTTTGGTTTCATCAAAAATGAAGAGGAACCATGTGTTTTCAAAAAGGGTCAGTGGGAGCGCTGTTGTCTTCCTCGTATTGTACGTGGATGACATCCTCCTTATTGGGAATGATATTCCCATGTTGACATCAGTCAAGATGTGGTTGTCCAAGGAATTCTCCATGAAAGACCTAGGTGAAGCATCCTTTATTCTAGGAATTAAGGTCTATAGGGATAGACCGAATAGGATGCTAGGACTTTCACAGAAGATGTACATAGAGGAAGTACTAAAGAGGTTTAGTATGGAAAACTCTAAGAGGGGATTAATACCCTTCAGACATGGTATTCATCTTTCCAAGAAGATGTGCCCCAGCACACCTGAGGAAATAGAACGCATGAGCAAGATCCCTTATGCTTCTGCAATAGGGAGCCTCATGTATGCCATGCTATGTACACGACCTGATATAGCCCATGCTGTGAGTGTCACAAGCAGATATCAGTCAAATCCAGGTGAAGAACACTGGACTTCTGTGAAATGTATCCTTAAGTACTTGAGAAGAACTAAGGATATGATGTTGGTCTTTGGTAATGGAGAACTCCAAGTTCAGGGATACACAGACTCGGATTTCATGTCCTGATATAGATGATCGAAAGTCGACATCTGGAAGTCTGTTTGTGTGCAATGGTGGAGCTGTCAGCTGGAAGAGTTCCAAGCAAACTGTGATAGCAGATTCCACCATGGAAGCAGAATATATAGCTGCATCAGAGGCTGCAAAGGAAGCATTCTGGTACAAGAAGTTTGCTGCAGAAATTGGAGTAATGCCATCAGATGCCATTCCTCTTTACTGCGACAACAATGGCGCCATAGCCCTTGCTAAGGAGCCGAGGTCTCACCAGAAATCCAAGCACATTGAGCGGCGATACCATCTCATCCGCGATTACCTTGAGAAAGGTTACGTTGAGGTCAAGAGAGTCAACTCCACAGATAATGTGGCAGACCCACTTACAAAGCCGTTGGGCCAGCAGAAGATCGAAGCCCACCTTGAGAAGATGGGACTTAGACTTGTAGCCAATTGGCTTTAGGACAAGTGGGAGATTGTTAGATATATGTGCCCTAGAAGCCAGAATTGGCTGACACTTGTAATACACTTCTAGGGGCAAAATTATAATTTTGACTATAATTAATAAAATGGGTTATTTTCTATCACATATGTGTATTTAGTGTCTGTGATACATCCTTTGAGTTAATGGTAATGATAATTCATATTTTCAAGAGTTGAAAATTTAAGACATGAATAATCATTATTAACTCATAAACATGCTCCCGACCATAGGATCATCACGAGGATGGTGATTGATCCGGAAGGTTGGTGTACAATCGCTTCTCTTTAGTAGATGAGTCTTGAGTCTACGGTGTGGAGACACCGGAGCGAGAGTACAGGTACTCGTTAGAGAACGAGGGCACTGAGCGTGACCACCTCGAGTAGTCATTAGGGAGTCTACCTTCTCGTCAATGACTGACTCGATGCTGCAGTAGTGTGTCTGGTTCTTTGACCTGAGGATGCATCGGCAGTTCACCTTGAGGGTGTTATAGTTTGACTACACCATTACTCGGTCTCCTAGCCATATGGAACCCTGAGGTGTATGTTGGCTATAGCATGTTCATTGTAGGAACTGGATTGCATCAAGATGGAATCTATCTACCTCGGTGGTAGAGGAGCAGCCCTATGATGATCATGAGAATCAAGTCCAGAAGCCCATGGCCATGGCAGAGTGAAATAATAGAAAGAGTTTCTATTTAGATTTTCACATTGGACTCGAATCGAATGATTACATCATATGACAGAGACTAGGGTTTGACGAGTTCACCTTAACCCTAATCTGATCGGGGCTCAAGATAGAAGAACTTAATCACACAGGTAGCTGCACCAAGAGGTTCGCATTCAGCTCTGATGGGTTGCCACCATATACTGCTAGGTGTCACTGGTGGATTTTGGGAGCAATTAGAATGATTTAGATGATCGATCATTCTAGCTGTTCGAATCAGAAGAGTTCTGATCCATCGAAAGGAGTTTCGATGATGTCGATGATAGAGATCATGACATATCCCATTACCATACAGAACTGAACCTAACTGGGTCACACAAACAAGGGTTTGAATCTGGTGATCATCAATTGAACTGATCTAGTTCAATTGATCTGAATGAGATTCAATTAGGTTCAAGGAAATCGTGCTAGCACTCGATTGAACCTAACGTTCTTCTTTTACTATCATAAATAAGTTGTCCTGACTGAGCCAAAGGAGTTTGTGCTCAATCAGAGGCCTTCATATGGTCTGACTGGAGGTTGTCCAAGTCAGAAAAGGTTGTCTTATTTTGTAAGACATTACCTGCCATTTTTGGTCACCTGCCATTTCTTGTTCTTTGACTTTGGTCAAAAGTCTACCTTTGACTGGTCAAATGTTGACCATTGACACTTTGACTTTTGACCACATGTCATGCACCTATTGGAGAGCTGGTGGGGGCCTGTCCCCCTGCCAGAACCTGGCAAGGAGAAGGGCGCACGCCAAGGGTGGCGTGTGCCCAAGTAGGAGGCGCCTAGGAGTCCTTGTTGGACAAGGACTCCATCTCCCTTTTGGATTCCAATTCAGAGTTCTACTAAGAATCCAAGTTTGACTGGTCTTAGGCGCCCTCTAAGGAGGAATCCAGGGGTCTCTATTCCCAACCAATCAGATTTAGATCTGATTTCACAAAGGGTTGTGATTGGTTGGGAAGGAAGAGGAGTTGGATCACGCTTAGTCTATAAATAAGACCCTGCGCCCAACTCAGATTCTATAATGCAATTCAATTGAGAAACCCCACGCCCCAAGGCTGCCTCTCCCCTCCTTCCTCCATGCCATAGCTTCTTCTCCCCTTGCTCTCCACGTCCAAAAGGAGTTTTGGACTTAGGTTGGTGCGATTCAGATCAAGGAAAGGCGATCAAAAGCAAGAAGGCTGCGCTGCTGCAAAAGGACGACTGCAGATCTTCAAAAGAGTTTTGAAGATCCTCCAGATCAGATCCAGATCTGATTTTTGGAGGTGTGATAGAGAAGAAGAGGATCTCCAGATCCAACCTGAGTGGATACCGGTAGAGGCCAGGCGCTTGCGTGGCTAGATCCAGAACCTTCTGCTGCAATCAGGATCATCTACAGGGTAATAGGATTACCCAAATCAGGTAAATTAAATTTGATTTAATTTATCTTATTTTATTTTATTTATTAAAATAATAAGAATCAGATCTGAAACATATCAAGATCTGATTGAGATCAAGAGAAAATTTTTGAAATATATCTTTTGATCTAATCAGATCTAGACGAACCTGGACCGGAAAATCAGGATTTCCCTTCACCGATATCCAATACCTAGGCAGTAATATCATAAATAGAGAAATTGCAAAGAGTTATCATATAAATACCTTGCCCAACAACTACTTACTTCTTTCTCTACTTATTCGAATCCAGAGAGCCAATGTATTGAGGATAGTTCCTCTTCTAGTGTCTTCATTTAGCTAGACTCTTATCAAGCTTGATCTTCCTGGTCTAGTCCTGCATAGATGTCCTAGCCTGAACTTGCACCTTCCTAGCTTTCATCTTCTTGTTCTTCTTCTCTTTCCTAAAGATTTAAGAACGAGAAGACGAACCTTCCATTATGTTCACTGACTCCTTGTGGAGTTGGTGATCCTTCTCAAAGTTCCAAAGCAACCCTAGTAATCCGTGGTAGTTTACTTCAGGCTTTGTCATTCTAAAATGAGTAAAGAATGGAAGAAAAGACTTGGGCAAGGAATTCAGTATTGCATCCTTCCTAAGCTATTTATATAAGAAAAAGTCAAGCTTGCTCAAATGCTCTATCAGCTCGATCATGTACAATACATGATTAGTGATAGAGGCACCATCCTGCATCCTGACATTGAAGATGATACAACTAGTCTTGTGCCTCTCCATGTCATTGGGTGTGCCAAAGAAATCCTCCAACACTTGAAGCATATCCTTTGACCAAGCCATCTCAAATCTACGACTGAACTCATCACTTATAGCAGCCAGCATAATGCAGCACACCATTGTCCGATCACTGAGCGACTTCTAGTAAGTGTCTCTAAGTATTCCATGTGCATTGATAGCTGGATCCTCAAGTGAAGGATCCATCAATACATATAGGATCTGTTCATATTCTAGAATAATTTTTAACTTTTGATACTAGCTATCAAAGTTGGATCCCACCAACTTATCATTGTCCAATAATGATCGAAGTGATAGAAAAATGGCCATATCTGCATAAAGAAAAATCATAACCTAATTAGTAATTGATTCATTAAACCTAAGGATTTGGACTTAAATCAAGAGGTTCTTCCACTATTTTATTCAAATTGGTAGCCTCTATCTCCAATTCAAGAAATTACCATAATTCCTTAGTGAATACTAGAATCCACATAGACTGCACACGAGCTCAACTTTGGTTGGCCAACCCATGTACATTTAAGGATAGGTTCATCATCAATTATTTTTTTAAATAATTTTTAATAATTAAATTATATCCCAGTCTCTAATCAGTAGGCTTTGGCCTCCACTGAAAAAATCCAGTAAGGACCATCCATTAACATGACCATACTTGGCCCATCAAACTAATGAATGATTAGGCCCAACTTTGGCTGGCCAACCTAATCACCATTTAGAAAGATGTAGCTAAGAAATTACATAATGAATGATAATTTCATTAGCCGATAAACACCAGGCCTTTGGGCCTCCAATGATTATCCAACTAATGGACCCATTATCATCCACTTTAATGGGAGGCTATAATCTAGTTATCATAATAACTATCTTATTTTAGGAACCTAATAATTTTAGAGGATTTATTTTAAAGATAAGAGAATGTTAGATGAACTAGCTTATCATGATCCTCCCATAGACTTCACCAAGTCAACTTAAAGAAGTCCATTAATAAACCGATCTGGGAGTACCTAAATCAGTCAAATTGATTTACCTAGCTGACTTGGGTCAGCTTGAATAGTCAAATGATCTGATCAAAATATAATTTTACCAAGAGGCCAGATAAGTTTGATCAATGGGAGGATCTGCCAAAGCTTGCCTTAGACACCATCAGAAATGGCCAAGTAAGCAGGTTGCTAATTAAAGATGACCGGTCTGGTTTACCTTAGACACCAACTGGTTTAATTAGTTTTAATTAGATCAACCTAACAGTTCATGCTGGACCACGTAGCCAAGAATCAAGTCCATCTTGGATCTCGTTAAAGATATGGACTTGACCAACTATAACTATTGTAATTGATCTAGAGAATCCTTGACCTAATCTAAGATAACAATTGATTAGATTTAGTCAATCTCTAATTAAGTCCATTCTTTAATTTAATTATAGATCTAACCCAATTATTGAACCTAATCCTCACTAACCCATTTAACCTAATATGTAAATATTTTATCTTATGATCTTCAATTCAAAATCCTAGATCCAAATCAAACAACTTCTTAATTCTTAATTAAGTTTTGGGCTATGGGTTGGGGTTCGACTTTTTGAAAATAATTTTTATATTTATAAAATATTTTTATAATATAGTTCTATCAACTAAGTTGCATATTTGATTCATAATGAATATGCAAGTAAAATAAGCATAAAACTACTTTAGATCTAATCTAAACAGATTCGTATAATTGAAATAATTTTAACTATAATTAATCATAGATTATCTTAGATCAAATCTAGCATATTTATAATGATTAAAATTAGATTAAAATATTTTTAATTAGATCATAAAATTTTTTAGATCTAATTTAAAATTTTATGACCAATATTTTAATCAGCACTTACTAGGACAATCTTTCCACTGTAAGGGATAAACCTTATACCAGATCAACCTTATAGCAATCCATGTAATCTAAAAATTTTGTTTTTTGATCTAAAACTATTTTAAATTTATTAAATCATAAATAAAATTAAATCAAATCTAATGAATTTATGATTAGAAGCAGATCAACACGAACTAGGATAACCTTTCTACTATAAGGGGTAAACCTTACAGTAGGACAACCTTATAGTAGTTTGTGTGATCAAAAATTTTAATTTTAAATTTAATAATTAAATTACAAATTGAATATAATTTAAGAAATAGTCTAAACAAGCTTAAATAATCATGTAATGAAAAAACCTATGCTTTGATACCAATTGATAGAATCAGATCTAGGATTTCAGAGTTAGATCTTAAAATTTTTTCAAGATCAGGCAGCGAAAGGCTAAAATAAATTAAAATTAATTTTAAATTCTAGAAAATATCTTAGATCAAAGATCTATTACATGATTATGGTATGTTACTAAATTAAAAATTAAAAATCTAAAGAAGAAATTAAAATATGTTGATTACATCAACATGTATATACATTACATCTAATGCAGGTATGAAAATAATAGATCAGATCTATTACCTATGCAAGTTAGATGTTCTAACTTACTGATCTAGACTTGAGGATGATGTTGCAAGCTGGACATTCATCTGACCTCTAGGAGTTGTCCACACAAGCCCACTAACCACAATCAGAAGTCCAATGTAGGAAATCAGCATAATATGCTAGTACTGTGTTGATTCTTCTTTGACGGTCGATTTGAAACCACCTTCATCAAATCTTGAACTCTCCAATTTTTAGAAGGAAGGAGAAGAGATTTTGATCCTGGGACATCTCTTAAAAATCTCTAAAGGAGGAAAAGATCAAAGAAAAAATCCTAGAAGAAGAACCCTTTTTCTTATTCTTTGTTCTCTTACCTAGACATCTAGATTGGTGTCTATGAAATCCCCATGCTCCAATACTCTTTCTCCCTAATTTTCATAAAACTCAATGGTCTCTCAATGATCTAGAATATATCCAAAAATTAATTCAAAATTCATCCAATATAGAGAGATATAGATGTTGAAGGAAAAATCCTATTTTTCGGATCAGGTTCGTTCAGATCTGATTGAATCAAGAAGGATATTTCAAAAAATTTTTATCTTAGATCCAAATCAGATTTGAAACACTTTAGATCTAATCTTATTAATTCAATAAATAAAATAAAATAAAATAAAATCTAATTTAATCATACCTTTGTTATGGGTAATCCTATTATCCTGTGATGATCCCTATGTTTGTCTGAGGTTCAAGATGTAGCCTTACAAGCGCCTGGCCTCTACTGATATCCACTCAGATAGAATCTAGAGATCTTCTTCTTCTCAATATATACTCCAAAAATTAGATCTAGATCTAATCTTGAAGATCTTTAAAATAGCTTTTGAAGATCAGCCATTGTCTCTTGCAGCAGTGCTACCTTCTTCCCTTCTTGTCGCCTTTCTCTTGCTTGGATCGCACCAAACTCGAGCCCAAGAACTCTTGGATGTGGATAGGAGAGAGAGGACCTAAAGGTGGCATAGAGAAAGAGGGAGAGAAGCTTTGTAGCATGGGCAAAGGATAGAAGCTCTCAATTTTAGATGCAGATAGGGTTTATATAGACCCTGCTACGCCATGCAGTGCCACATCATCCCAATCAATTATGGCTCTTTGTGCAATCAGATCTAAATCTGATTGGTGGAATGACATCATCTGATCCAATCAAATTAGATTCTCTGATAAAGCTCCTTAGGTGGTGCCAAGATTGGTCAAACATGACTCTTTGGCGCCACCTAATTTGAAATCATGAAGCAACCTGGAGTCCCATCTGTATGAGACTCCAAGCGTGATCCTCATGAGGCGCACGCCTCCCTAGGCATGCACCATTCCCTTTCTACTTTTTAGCAAGGGATAAAGCCCCATGTTCTCTCCTATTGGTGCGTGAAACATGAACAGATATCTAAGTGTCAAAGATCAACATTTGACCAAAGTCCAAGGACAAGATTTAGTAGGTGACAAAAAATGGCAGGTATTATCTCAAATTTATCTCATAAATTAAGACAACCCCTTTTTGACTTGGATAAGCTCCAGTCTAACCAAGTAAAGATTCTTAAGTGAGCCCAAACACATTTGGCTTAGTCAAGACAAGCTTTAATGATTGTTGAAGGAGAACATTAGGCTCAATCATGTGCTAGTATGATTTTCTTGAATCTAATTGAATCTTATTCAAATCAATTGAACAGGATTAGTCCAATTGATGATATCTAGATCCAAACCCTTGTTTGTGTGACCTGGTTAGGCTCAGTTCCATATGGTAATGGGATACATCGCTATCTCTATCATCGACATCATCGAAATACCTTTCGATGGATTAGAACTTTTCTGATTCAGATAACTAGTATGATCGATCATCCAAATCATTCTAATTGCTCCCAAAATCCGTCAGTGACACCTAGTAGTATATAGTGGCAATCCATTAAAACTGAAAATGAACCTCTTGGTGTAGTTACCAGTGTGATTAAGTTCCTCTATCTTGAGCCCCTGATTGGATTAGGGTTAAGATGATCTCGTCAAACCCTAATTTCCGTCATATGAATTAATCATTCGATTCAAGTCTAATGTAAGAAACCCTTAATAGAAACTCTTTCTATTATTTCACTCTACCATGGCCATGGGCTTATGGACTTGATTCTCATGATCATCATAGGGCTGCTCCTCATCTACCGAGGTAGATAGATCCCCTATTGGTGCAATCCAATTCCTACAATGAACATGCTATAGCCAACATACACCTCAGGATTCTGAATGGCTAGGAGATTGAGTTATGGTGTAGTCAAACTATAACACCCTCAAGGTGAACTATCGATGCACCTCAGGTCAAAGAACCAGACACACCACTGCAGCTTCGAGCCAATCATCGATGAGAAGGTAGACTTCTTATGACTGCTCGAGGTGGTCACGCTCAGTGCCCTCATTCTCTAATGAGTATCTATACTCTCACTCTGGTGTCTCTACACCGTAGACTCAAGACTCATCTATCCTAAAAAAGCGATCATGCACCAACCTTCCGAATCAATCACCATCCTCATGATGATCCTATGGTTGAGAGTATTTTATGAGTTAATAATGAAAATTCATGTCTTAAATTTTCAACTCTTGAAAATATGAACCATCATTACCATTAACTCAAAGGATGTATTACAGACACTTTCAAATACACAATATGATAGAAAATAACCAATTTTATTATTTATAGTCAAAATTATAATTTTGCCCTTAAAAGTGTATTATAAGTGTCAGCCAATCTAGCTTCTAAGGCACACATATCTAACAAACTCCCACTTGACCTAAAGCCAATTGGCTACAAATCTAAGTCCCATCTTCTCAAGGTGGATTTCGATCTTCTGTTAGCCCAACAGCTTTATGAGTGGGTCTACCACATTGTATTAGGAGTCGACTCTCTTGACCTCGATATAACCTTTCTCAAGGTAATCACGGATGAGGTGGATCGTTGCTCGATGTGCTTGGATTTCTGATGAGACCTCGGCTCCTTAGCAAGGACTATGGCACCATTATTGTCGTAGTATAGAGGAATGACATCCGATGGCATCACTCCATTCTCTACGGTAAATTTTTTATACTAGAATGCCTCCTTCACAGCTTTTGATGCAGCGATGTATTCTGCTTCCATGGTGGAATCTACTGTCACTGTCTGCTTGAAACTCTTTCAACTGACAGCACCATCATTACACCCAAAAAGATTCCCAGATGTCGACTTTCGATCTATATCGGACATAAAATTCGAGTCTGTATACCCCTGGACTTGGAGTTCTCCATTACCAAAAATCAACAACATATCCATAGTTCTTCTTAAGTACTTAAAGATACATTTCACAGGAGTCCAGTGTTCTTCACCTGGATTTGATTGATATCTTCTCATGACACTCACAGCATGGGCTATATCAAGTCGTGTACATAACATGGCATACATGAGGCTCCTTATTACTGAAGCATAAAGGATCTTGCTCATACGTTCAATCTCCTTAGGTGTGTTGGGACACAGTTTCTTAGAGAGATGAATGCCATGTCTAAAGGATACCAATCTTCTCTTGGAGTTTTCCATGCTAAACCTCTTTAGCACTTTCTCTATGTACATCTTCTGTGAAAGACCTTGCATCCTATTGGGTCTATCTCTATAGATCATGATTCCTAGAATGAAGGATGCTTCTCCTAAGTCTTTCATGGAGAATTCTTTAGATAACCGCATTTTAACTATGGTCAACATGGGAATATCATTCCTAATAAGGAGGATATCATCCACGTACAGTACGAGAAAGACAATGGCACTCCCACTGATCCTTTTAAAAATACATGGTTTCTCATCATTTTTGATGAAACCAAATAATTTGATCACATCATTAAAATGAGTATTTCAGCTCCGAGATGCTTGCTTAAGTCCATATATGGACCTTTGCAGCTTGCATACTTTGTGATCAGCATCACTGGATGTGAAACCTAGCGGCTGTTCTATATAGATATCTTTCTCAAGGTATCCATTTAAGAACGTCATTTTCATGTCCATTTATCAAATTTCATAATCGAAATAAGCTGCAACAATAAGCAATGTGCGGATGGATTTTAGCATAGCTACTGATGAAAAGGTATCCTGATAGTCAATGCCTTCATACTGAGTATAACCTTTTGTCACTAATCTAGCTTTGAATGTCTCCACATTCCCATCCGCACTGATCTTTCTCTTGTAGATTCATTTACACCCAATTGGTACTATACTTTCTGGTGGATCTACCAAGGTCTAGACTTGATTTGAGTGCATTGAGTTAATTTCTGATTTCATTGCCTCTAGCCATTTCTTAGAGTCGATATCTGATATTGCCTCATCATAGATTTTGGGATCATCATCATGAATCCCATTACCTACGAGAAATATTTTCTCTACTTCCTCTGAAATAGTACCTAAGTACCTCTCAGGGGGATGGAAAATTCTTTTCGATCTATGAGGTGGAGGAGGGGGTGATTGTATTGGCTCAACCTGATTTGGTTCCATGGGATCCTTAGCTCATTGCTCTTACGAGACTTTCTCCTCGAGCTTGATCTACTTTCCAATGCCACTATCTTGAATAAACTATTTTTCAAGAAAAATGGTATGCCGACTCACAATCACATTATGATCTTTTGGAATGTAGAAATAATAACCTAATGATTCTTTAGGATATCCTATAAATCGAGCTCTAAACGACCTATAGTCTAACTTATCCGCTTGTTATCTTTTAACATGAGCCGAATAACCCCAAATTCTGAGATGACTTAGACTTGGTTTCTTACCATGCCATATCTCATATGGTGTGGTAAGAATGATTTTAGAGGAAACTCTTTTCAGTAAATATATAGCAGTTAACAGACTATGTCCCCAAAGAAAATCAGGAAGGTTTGTGAAGCTCATCATTGATCGGACCATATCTAATAGGGTCCAATTTCTTCATTCTGAAACTCCATTTAGTTGAGGTATTCCAGATGGAGTCCATTGAGAGACTATGCCATTTTGCCTGAGATAGTTCAGGAATTTTCGACTAAGGTATTCACCTACTCGATCTGATCGAAGAACCTTAATGATTTTTTTAGTTTGCTTTCTAGCTTCATGTCTAAATTTCTTGAACTTTTCAAAGACTTCAGACTTGTGTCTCATAAGATACACGTACCCATACTGAGATAAATCATCGATAAAGATTATGAAGTAATCAAAGTTGCCTCTAACTGACACATCAAATGGGCCGCACAAATTAGTATGTACTAGGGCAAGTAGATCCGTGGCCCTTTCTCCATGTCCTACAAAAGGGAGCTTAGTCATTTTGCCATAAAGACATGATTCATAAATTGGATATGGCTCGAAAGTCAATGGACTCAATAGCCCAATTTTTTCTAATTTGTTAATCCTATCTTCTGCTATATGACCTAGCCTTAGGTGCCATAGATACCTATCATTTGGACTATCCCTGGGTCATTTTATGGCATTCACATTTTGCTTGATATTAAAGATAGACACATCAATATGTAAATGGTAGAGACCATTAATAAGGAAACCACTTGTAATTTTATTTCTTTCATAAATAATATTGCAATGGTCCTTAAGAAAACTAATTACATAGCTTTCTTGTGCTAAACATAAAATACAAATCAAATTCCTACTTACAGCAGGCACATAATAACAATCCTAAGTAATAAATTTAAGCCAGATGGTAGTTGAAGAGGGTAAGTTCCCACGGCCATAGCAGCAACCCTTGCTCTATTTTTGATGCATAGGATCATCTCACCATCCCTTAGCCTCCTGCTATCATCAAGATCCTGCATAGAAGTGCACAAATGAGCACTAGAACTAGAGTCAAGCACCCAACTGGATGCAGAAGAAATCTTAAGGTTAGATTCAATAACGAGCTTACCTCCAGAAGGACCTATCTCCTTCTTATTCTTTAGGGTGGCCAAGTATGTAGGGTAGCTCCTCTTCCAATGGTTGTCAGTATTATAATGAAAATACTTTTCTTTATTAGCAGCCTTCTTCTTCAGCTTTGCCTTCTTTTTCTTTTCATCTTCCACCTTCTGCCTTTTCATAGACTTCTTTTTCTTTTCAAAAGATTTTCTCTTGGAAGAAATCTATTTCATAGCAAGTACTGAGCCTTTAGAATCTTTCATGGAAGGCTCAGTAGTAACCAACATATTCATAAGCTCGGCCAGAGTATTTTGAAGTTTATGCATATGGTAGTTTATGATGAACTGCCCATATGCATTAGTCAAGGATTGCAGAATTTTATCATTCTGCAGATCCTGTTCTAACTTCACTCCAAGCTTCTCAAGCTCTTTCAAGTTCTTGATCATCATCAGATAATGATCTTAGATTGACTGCTCATCATGCATTTTAGCCTTAAATAGTCATTTAGTGATCTGATATTTGGCTGTATGACTTTGTTCACCAAACAACTCTTGTAGGTGAGCTAATATTTAGCGAGCAGTCTTGATATCTTCATGTTGGCACTGAAGTGATGGGAAATCCTGATTTTTTGAATCAGATTCATTCAGATCTGATCAGATCAAGAGATATATTTTAAAATTTTTTTCTTTGATCTAGATCAGATCTAAGATATTTCAGATCTGATTATTACTATTTTAGAAATTAAATAAAATTTAGATAAATTAAATCAAATTTAATTTACCTTGATATGGGTAATCCTATTACCCATTGATGATCCTGTATGCAGTGGAAGGTTCTAGATCTAGTCACACAAGTGCCTGGCCTCTACCGATATCCACTTGGACTGGATCTGGAGATCCTCTTCTTCTCTATCACGTCTCCAAAAATTAGATCTAGATCTAATCTGAAGGATCTTCAAAACTCCTTTTGAAGATCAGCAGTCATCCTTTGCAGCAGCGCAGCCTTCTAGCTTTTAGTCGCCTTTCTTTGATCTGGATTGCACCAACCAAAAATCCAAAACTCCTTTTGGACATGGAGAGGAGAGGGAGAAGGTAGTTTGGCATGGAGGAAGAGGGGAGAGGCAGTCTTGGGGTGTGAAAATTGTGATTCCTTTCAATCACTTTCAATCACAATCTAGGTTGGGCGTAGGGTCTTATTTATAGACTGTCTGTGATCCAACTTATCCTCTTCCCAACCAATCACAACTCTTTATGAAATCAGATCTAAATTTGATTGGTGGGAATAGAGTCCCCTGAATTCCTCCTTAGAGGGCACCTAAGACCAGTCAAAGTTGGTTCTTAGGAGAACTCTAATTGAAATCCAAAAAATAGATGGAGTCCCTATCCAACAGGGACTCCTAGGTGCCTCCAACTTGGGCACATGCCAAGGGTGGCGTGCACCCTCTTCCATGCCAGGTTCTGGCAGGGGGATAGGCCCCCACCAGCTCTCCAATAAGTGCATGACATGTGGTCAAAAGTCAAAGTGTCAATGGTCAACATTTGACCAGTGAAAGGTAGACTTTTGATCAAAGTCAAAGAACAAGAAATGGCAGGTGATCAAAAATGGCAGGTAATGTCTTACAAAATAAGATAATCTTTTCTGACTTGGACAACCTCCAGTCAAACCATATGAAGGCCTTTGATTGAGCACAAACTCCTTTGGCTCAGGTAGGACTACTTATTTATGATAGTAAAAGAAGAATGTTAGGTTCAATCGAGTGCTAGCACAATTTCCTTGAACCTAATTGAATCTCATTTAGATCAATTGAACTGGACCAATTCAATTGATGATCATCAGATTCAAATCCTTGTTTGTGTGACCCAGTTAGGTTCAGTTCTGTATGGTAATGGGATATGTCACGATCTCTATCATTGACATCATCGAAACTCCTTTCGATGGATCAGAACTCTTCTGATTCGAACAACTAGAATGATCGATCATCTAAATCATTCTAATTGCTTCCAAAATCCACTAGTGACACCTAGCAGTATATGGTGGCAACCCATCAGAGCTGAATATGAACATCTTGGTGCAGCTACCTGTGTGATTAAGTTCTTCTATCTTGAGCCCCGATCAGATTAGGGTTAAGGTAAACTCGTCAAACCCTAGTTTCTATCATATGATGTAATCATTCGATTCGAGTTCGATGTGAAAATCTAAATAGAAACTCTTTCTATTATTTCACTCTGCTATGGCCATGGACTTCTGGACTTGATTCTCATGATCATCATAGGGCTACTCCTCTACCACCGAGGTAGATAGATTCCATCTTGATGCTATCCAGTTCCTACAATGAACATGCTATAGCCAACATACACCTCAGGATTCCATATGGCTAGGAGACTGAGTAATGGTGTAGTCAAACTATAACACCCTCAAGGTGAACTGTCGATGCACCTCAGGTCAAAGAACCAGACACACTACTACAGCATCGAGTCAGTCATTGATGAGAAGGTAGACTCCCTAATGACTACTCGAGGTGGTCACGCTCAGTGCCTTCGTTCTCTAATGAGTACCTGTACTCTTGCTCCGGTGTCTCCACACCGTAGACTTAAGACTCATCTACTAAAGAGAAGCGATTGTACACCAAGCTTCCATATGTGATAGAAAATTTTCAACTCACCATCCTCGTGATGATCCTATGTTCGGGAGCATTTTATGAGTTAACAATGATTATTCATGTCTTAAATTTTCAACTCTTGAAAATATGAATTATCATTACCATTAACTCAAAGGATGTATCTCAAACACTAAATACACATATGTGATAGAAAATAACCTATTTTATTGATATTAGTCAAAATTATAATTTTGCCCTTAGAAGTGTATTACAAGTGTCAGCCAATTCTGGCTTCTAGGGCACATATATCTAACATGAAGTTCATCAGACATCGAACCCAACATGTAGTATCTGATCTTGTTATCTTCATCCATCCATTTGTCAAGAGATGCTCTCTATTCAGCGAATGGATGGGCTGGTAAGGTAGGAGGATCCTGGTCTAATACATGAGTTAACGTTTTGGAATCCAAAATGATTTTGAAGTTTCGAAGCCAATCCTTGTAATTGGGTCCGGTCAGTCTACGGGTGTTAGGATACGAGCTAGTGGGTTGGATGTAGACATTTTTCTTTTCCTGTAGAGAGTTAAAGTTTTTTGTTAGATTTTATAATTAAGACATGACCAATTTGTTTAGGAGTTTGATTTTTAAACAAATTAGCTCCCATTAATTTCTTCGGATCCCTACACTTCCTCTATAGAGATGCGAAAATCTTCATGATAAATGATTTCTAATGGATGGTACAGTCCCACCAACTGACTTATCACCTCACCTAACAGTTATTGATGATGGATTAGCCAATGAGTGAACAACTCTTATCCAATGATTCTCTAATGATGGTGCACCCAAGCTTGGTCTCTAATTCATGAATCTCACCATGTCCGAAATATTGATCCACTCCTTAGTTAAGCCAGACTCACCATTTGCACAGATTGGATTCCTAATTGGATCTCTCACCATATCCAAAATATTGAGCCCAATCCATCCTCCCGTCCATAGCATCCAATGCCTAATAGATATGGTTGCATCTTTTCGATGCAACTGAACCACTATGATCAATCGAGAATAATCAACCCTGAGAAGGGCCCGCATATCTACAATGGTGGAAGACCTTAGACTTAATCTTTTCTTAGGAAGATTTGATTTAGGTCTCTTTAAACTTGACTTGACATAGCCATAACCATTATGACTAACCTAGTGGCATGGGTTAGCTCGAATTATTAGTCATCTTAGATCAAGACTGAGCCAATAAATATGGCCTGATAAGTGAGATCGATGGAAGGGATATGCCATTAACTCGACAAGAATGCATTCGAGTCGAGTAGCTCCCAATTTGAAACCAGTCAGTCGTATCTGCCAAACTTACCTTAGACACCAAATTATTAAGCCTGAACCAATCGGATAAGCCAACAATCTAGACTCTAACTATTGAGCCTAATTAGGTCTTAACTTGATCGATCACTCATGTGACTCGACCTTGACCAAGACTTAATCTTAATAGGCTAGTCAATTTAAGCACTCTTGATCCCATCTAACCAACTCTTTATAAGCACACCAACTGGCATCACCTATCCCTGATACCAATTGATATTCCTTGATATTGTTCGAACATCAATCATCCTTGACATCACAAGCACCTTGATACCATGTTGCGGAAGCTCCTGATCTTTAGCACGGATCTGAAGCAACCTATGACGTTCTCTATGGGCAGCAAACCACCAATCCTCCACCTAGATCTGTGATGTGGTGCCTCCCTCCTTGGGCTTGAGGGAGATGCCCCCTTCTCTAGGCCTTTTTCAAGAGCCCTAAGGTGGCAACTCTAGAGAGAAAAGAAGAAGAGAGTTAAGGGAGAAAAGGTCTGTATTCCATAGCACTTTGAAACCCTAATACAACCTATGTATTTATACATAGCCATTAGGCCCGACCAGAAAAACTCTCCGACTAACCCAATACATGGAAGCACTCATCAAGTCAATGTACACCCATGTCTCCCATGCTCTTATCCTCTGGATCTAGATCTGACCCACACATGAATTAGCCCCCTTAAGATCTCTCAAACCAGGCCGTAAGACCCTTAGGATCAACCCAGACCCTAGCCCAAAACAGACCCTCACGTAACCCTACCCGTGCACTGAGCCAGCTAAGTTCCATTAGGTCGGCTCAGTCTGAAACTGAGTTGGTCTAGTCCTGTGCCATGCCAACAGTCCCGAATGTGCAGCTCTCTATTTTGCCTGTGCTCTGAGATTTAGCCGATCTAGTTTTAGACTGAGCCGACTAACCTACAGAAAATCTCTTTTCTATAGTCTTGATTCTCCGACTTTGGTTCCTTGCTTCATCTTATATTCTAGGTCTCTAAAGCACCAACCAAGCTCCTAAAATCTTTAGAGCCAACCCCCTAACTCCTCTCGTGGCCTTTCAAGGCTTGGGAGCACCACAAATCCTCATAATCTCCACCTTGGTGCCCCAAGCCTTGGCAAACCCCTCGCTAATGACCTCTTGCACATTCCTGCTATCCCTGCATACTCGATAGCCCCTGTGCAAGCATCGCCTCCGCCAATCCTCTTCAGCTGTTGTGCACTCTTGAGGCCTTTGGGATGATCGCCTCCATCACTGAAGATCTTGGCTTGCACCCCTACACCACCCTAAAATTATAGGATCCCTTCTGCTTAGCAGCTACATCACTTTTCCTGGACTTCCATAGAGAACCTACAACATTCCTATTTTGGCACTCACTGTAAACCCTAACATGGTCTCCTCAAAACTATGCCTGTCCTCCTGCACATGTTGCTCCACCTGAAACTATGCATCACCGACGCTGGTGCTAAGATATCGATCCTCCCGCACACCTTTGCTCTAAACTCATATCAAATTTCTCTCCAATTGTGAAGCCACCTCTCCGAAGCTCCACCTATATCCGAAGTCCATTTGATGCCGCAGAAGTCGACTCTATCATTGAGTCCCTTGAGGCCAACCACTCACTGTTGCACTACTGAACCTGCTGCTACACCTTGAACACCATCGCTGCCCCTTCAAACCCTCTACGCTCTATGAACCCCTTTGAATCCATCTTGGATACCTCCACAATCTGCAGGCACCTCCAAAACCCATGAGCTCATCCAACTCTTCTGAATTCAGTGACTAAATCCTAAGAAATTTAACCCTAGTCCTTCTCTTTTGTCCCTACACCAGCCATCATTTCAGTTGCACCCAGAGAACCATCCTCCACCTCAACCATGACTCTCCATGGTGCCCCCATAGAAAAACCTGATCCATGATGCTCCCGACTGCCTAAGACCTCCTAGCACTCTCTGAGACATTCTGGCTCTCCCTGAGACCTACACCCGATCTTCTTAAGATACCACTGACATTCTCTACTGAGATACACTCCTTGGCTGCTGCACCACCGAGCCTCTCTCAGCCCCGTGCCTCTAGGGAAGCACTCCTATAGCACTCCAGCACTCCCTAACTCATCTCTACACCACTCTATAGCCATCTAGCCCTAACTTGCTGGACCTCCATAGATCATCCATCTCCAACACTCCCAAGGCACTGCAAATCCATGCTCTGGTCGAACTACTGAATATATCCCAACTACTTTCCCATCTTTC
The DNA here is from genome assembly GCA_006176705.1 of Cocos nucifera. Taxonomy (NCBI): domain Eukaryota; kingdom Viridiplantae; phylum Streptophyta; class Magnoliopsida; order Arecales; family Arecaceae; genus Cocos; species Cocos nucifera. Next base: position 81,124 of record QRFJ01001031.1, on the reverse strand, counting down.
TGACATCGAAGGATGTATAGTCGCTTCTTCAGCCTTCCTTCGATCATTACCACTTGAGAAATCTCTCTTCAACAGTCCTACACTGCCCATCTTTCTAGAGAACTCTGATGCTCTCTACTGAGATACCTCTCTTGACTGCTGCATTGCCGAGCCTCTCTCAATCTTGCATCTCCAGGGAAGCACTATTGCAGCACTCCAATGCTCCCTGCCTGTCATATAACCATCATACACCTTGGCCTTTCCACCAAAACTGATCAGCAAATCTTGCACAAAATCCTTCCACCCCGAGAAAATCCCTTCTCGTTAATCCTCTCAACCTTCACCTTCAACTCACTGCTCTCGGTTGGCCAAACCATAGCAACAACAAGGTAGATTTGAGATATACCATGGAATTCTTGTGTAGATTTTTGATTTCACCTTGTACAACTTCTCTTTTCCTTACATGCACTATTAGGTTCTGATACCAGATGTAAGCGCACCAACTGGCATCACCTCTTCCTGATACAAATTGATGTTCCATGATATCACTCGAATGCCAATCATCTTTGACATCATAAGCACCCCGATACCATATTGTGGAAGCTCATGATCTTTAGCATGGATCTGAAGGAACCTGTGATATTCTCTATGGGTAGCAAACCATCGATCCTTCACCTAGATCTATGATGGGGCACCTCCCTCCTTGGGCTTAAGGGAGACACCCCCTTCTCTAGGCCTTCTTCAAGAATCCTAAGGTGGCAACTCTAGAGAGAAGAGAAGAAGAGAATTGAGAAAGAAAAGATCTACATTCCACAGCACTTTGGAATCCTATACAACCTATATATTTATACATAGCCATTAGGCCCAACCAAAAAAACTCCTTGGCTAACGCAATACATGAAAGCACTCACCGAGCCAATGTACACCCATGTCTCCCCTGCTCTCATCCTCTTGATCTAGACCCAACCCATATATGAATTAGCCCCCTTAAGACCTCTCAAACCAGGCTTTAAGATTCCTAGGATCAACCTAGACCCTAGCCTAAAACTGACCCTCGCGTAACTCTACCCATGCACTGAGTCAGCTCGATCTCAGCACTGAGTTGGCTAAGATCCACTGGGTTGGCTTAGTCTGAAATTGAGCCAGCCCTGTCCTTTGCCGTGCCAGTAGTTTCGAATATGCAGCTCTCTATTTTTCCTATGCTCTGAGACTTAGCCAATCCAGTTTTGGACTAAGCTGGCTAACCTACAGAAAATCTTCTTTCTGCAGTCTTGATTCCTCGACTTTGGTTTCTTGCTTTACCTTATATCCCAAATCTCCAAAGCACCAACCAAGCCCGTGGAATCCTCGGAGCGAACCCTCTAACTCCTCTCGTGGCCTCCCAAGGCTTGGGAGCACCATAAATTCTCACACTCTTGATTCGATTTGATCAACTGCTTGATCTAATTGAGCTATCCAAGTCCGAACCCAATTTTATGAATATGTCTTAGATCTAAAAATTCTTAATTTTAGATCTAATATATTTCATAACCTTAATTCTTAATTAAGTTTAGGGTTCATAAATAAAATATGTAAATAAAATCCTAGGATTTCAGGATCTAGGGTTTTGTAGAAAATAAGTTTTTAATTTTTGATTAAGGACGAACGCTCAGCACCCCTATACATCATAAGAATATCCCATCGAATAAGAGGAGAGGGCCTTTAAATCCTTCTTTATTCTTATGACCGGATGGCCAAGGAGAATGCCTTAATCAAAAACATGATGAATCTACAAAACTAGTTAGATCTACATCATATATCACATATAAAAATTGATCTAACTTAAAAATATATTTTGCATACATCTCATGTATCATATCATGCATGTTTTTAGATCTAAATTATCTCATAAATATCTCAAAAATAAAATTTAAATTTGATCATATCAAATTAAATCTTTTTAAGATAATTTTGTAGATCTATTCTACAACTAGTCTAAACATGCATCAATCATATCTCATATGAATAAATTAAATAAATTTATTTTTTATTTTCTAGATCTAATTATAATATTTATATTATTAAAAAATATTAAATAAATAAATATAAAAATTATAATTAATTAAATTAAAATTATGATAATGTTAGACTATACATAGAATAATTCTATTCATAGTCAAGTCATGCATCTCAAACATCTTAGATCTAAATTATTTAATTTTTAATTTTTTAATTTTAGATCTAATCAAATCACTTGTGACATTTGAAATCATCTAATTATCAAATCAAAATTAAAATAAAATTAGATCTAATAAATTTTGGAACCTAGCTTTGATACCAGTTGAAGAAAAAATTTTATTTTTTGGGTCAGGTTCGTTCAGATCTAATTGGATCAAGAAAAATATTTTAAAATTTTTTTCTCTTAGATCTAAATTAGATTTGAGGCTCTTCAGATCTGATCTTAGTGATCTAATAAAATAAAATAAAATAAAATAAAATCTAATTTAATCATACCTTTGTTATGGGTAATCCTATTATCCTATGATGATCTCGATGTTTGCCTGAGGTTTTGAATATAGCCACGCAAGCACCTGGCTTCTAACAGTATCCACTTGGGCAGGATCTAAAGATCTTTTTCTTTTCAATCTATCCCCTAAAAATTAGATCTGGATCTGATCTTGAAGATCTTCAAAATGGCTTTTGAAGATCAGCCATTGTCTCTTGTAGTAGTGCTGCCTTCTTGCTTTCTTGTCGTCTTCCTCTTGCTTGGATCGCACTAAACTTGAGCCCAAGAACTCTTGGATGTAGATAGGAGAGAGAGGACCTGAAGGTGGCATGGAGAGGGAGGGAGAGAAGCTTTGTAGCATGGGGAAAGGGTAGAAGCTCTCAATTCTAGTCATAGATAGGATTTATATAGACCCTGCTGCCCAAGTAGTGCCACATTGTCCCGACCAATCATAGCTCTTTATGCAATCAGATCTAAATCTAATTGATGAGATGACATCATCTGATCCAATCAGATTAGAGTCCCTCATAAACCTCCTTAGGTGGTGCCAAGATTGGTCAAATAGGACTCCTTGGCGCCACCTAATTTGAAATCATGAAGCAACCTAGAGTCCCATCTGTATGAGACTCTAGGCATGATCCTCATAGGATGCATGCCTAGGAAGGCATGCATCCCTCCCTTTCTACTTTTTAGTAGGAGGACAAAGTTTCATGTTCTCTCCTATGGGTGCATGACACATGGGCAGATGTCTAAATGTCAAAGGTCAACATTTGACCAAAGTCCAAGGACAAGATTTAGCAGATGACAGAAAATGGTAGGTGTTGTCTCAAATTTATCTCATAAATTAAGACAATTCTTTTCTAACCTATACAAGCTCTAGTTAGATCAAGTAAAGGTTCTTGAGTGAGTCCAAACATATTTAGCTCAGTCGAGACAAGCTTTAATGATTGTTGAAGGAGAACATTAGGCTTAATCATGTGCTAGTATGATTTTTTTGAACCTAATTGAATCATATTCAAATTAATTGAACTAGATTAGTCTAATTAATGATATTCAAATCCAAACCCCTATTTGTGTGATCCAGTTAGGTTCAGTTCCATATGGTAATGAGATACATTATGATCTCTATCATCGATATCATCGAAATACCTTTCGATGGATCAAAACTTTTTTGATTTAGATAACTAATGTGATCGATCATCCAAATTATTCTAATTGCTTCCAAAATCGACCAATGACACCTAGCAGCATATGGTGGAAACTCATTAGAACTAAAAACAAACATCTTGGTGCAGTTACTTATGTGATTAAGATCCTCTATCTTAAGCCCCTGATCGGATTAGGGTTAAGGTGATCTTGTCAAATCCTAATTTCTGTCATATGAATTAATCATTCAATTCAAGACTAATACGAAAAATCCTTAATAAAAACTCTTTCTATTATTTTAATCTACCATGGCCATGGGCTTTTGGACTTGATTCTCATGATCATCATAGGGCAGCTTCTCATCTACTGAGGTAGATAGATTTCCTATCGATGTAATCCAATTCCTACAATGAACATGCTATGGCCAACATACACCTCAGGGTTTCGAATAGCTAGGAGATCGAGTTAAGGTGTAGTCAAACTATAACACCATCAAGATGAACTATTGATGCACCTTGGGTCAAAGAACTAGACACACCATTGCAGCTATGAGCCAGTCATCGACGAGAAGGTAGATTTTCTGATGACTACTCGAGGTGGTAATGCCCAGTGCCCTTGTTCTCTAAGGAGTATCTGTACTCTTGCTCCAATATCTCTACACCATAGACTCAAGACTTATATATCCTAAAGAAGTGATCATATACCAATCTTTCAGATCAATCACTATCCTCATGATGATCTTTCGGTCGAGAGCATTTTATGAGTTAATAATGAAAAATCATGTCTTAAATTTTTAACTCTTAAAAATATGAACCATCATTATCATTAACTCAATGGATGTATCACAGACACTTTCAAATATATATTATGATAGAAAATAATCTATTTTATTATTTATAATCAAAATTATAATTTTATCCTTAAAAGTGTATTACAAGTGTCAGCCAATCTAGCTTCTAGGACACACATATCTAACAATAGAGGAGTCCTTGTCTAGGTCAAATACCTAGACAAGAAATGTCCAAATTGGGCAAGCAATGGGCGCCCAACTCTTGGGTGCCCCCTCTTTTTTTATTGTGGACCACCGGGTTTTGTCATACAAAAACCTCTCTAAAAGCCACAAAAATCCTAGAAAAAATTTGGGTGGAATCGATGCCCTATAAGAAGAGTTTTAGTTTCCTAAATTTCTATCTCATAGAATTTGAAATCAAAACTATTGGTGCAAAATCAGGTTGATGCCAGATTTATGGCTGAAGTCGGAGAAGACGAGGTTGTCACTGGTGACCTAGAAAATAAGTCTCATCCAGAGTTGGGGGTGGTGGCTTCAACAAGACCCTTCGACGATCAAGTCAGCTTTTTCGATCAATAGAAATGAAGTATTCAGAAAGAATTTTAGCAGAGTTTTAAGGTAGAAGATGAGAGCTTAGAGAAGAAAGCATATCTAGAGAGTCTCATATATAGATAGAGCTCGTAACAAACTGATGGTGATAGTCGTAACTGCCTAGTAGTGGGCCGTTTGGGGCCACGTGGGGTTTGTTATAGAGGATGGTATCCATTGTCGTGACATGCTAATCTGTTGGGACTTAACAGCCAAGGTTCAGATGGGGTAGCTATAGGTAGTGAAGAGCTCATAGTTGCTATTATTCTAGAGGAGTTTGGGTGTTCTCAAGATCAACCATGCTTTGACTATTATTTGCTATATCAAGAGTAAATATCGAGATTCTTTCGGACAGTTGGGAGGGGTATAGAAGGAATCTTGCTGAGAGAGTCTAGAGGAGTATGGAAGGGATCTTACTGAGAGAGTCTAGAAGAAGCTCGATCGGGCGGAGACCTTAGGCAACTAGGGGAAAAGTTTAGAAGAAATTCAATTGATGGAAAAGTTCGACGGAAGGAGAAGTCCTGGAGGAGTTCGATCGATGGAGAAGATCGATGAAAGAAGAAGCCCTAGAGAAGTTCAAGATAAATCATAGAAATTTATCCGAGAGAGGTTCTATCAGTTGGAGACTCTCAAGATGAGATTTGGTGGTGATAGTGATACTCAATTTAAGGAAGATCCTGTAGGAAAGAAGTTTGGGCAGCTTCCAAGTTGGCCAGGCTAGACTACCCGAGGGACGAAACCTTAGCACTTCAACTGCTCAAGCGACTGCTCTCACTGTTCAAGTTCGTCTGAGGGAAGCTCGACTAGAGAGGGTCATCTGTTTATGATAGAGGAACCTGATTGCCTTTACTATTTAAGCCCATCCAAATAGGACTCATAACATCTTATAGATTCTGGAGTTGATCAGCATAGCTAAGAGAATCACCTGGCGGTCATGAGTTGAAGGTCAGCCACCTCAGAGTGAACTGAAACCCAAAGGCCTTTACCGATCGAAGCTCTGCAACGGCCGTCGCCACTTGGCGGGATCACCTTGAGATCAAACATCCAGCAGAACTTCAGCAAAAGCAGATTTATCCCCAGCATAAGTCCTCCCACTCCCGAGATTGATGTTCGAAGGAAGGGAGTAAAATCATAACTATCGAAGTTCCTTTCTCTTCTTTTCTCTCTCTTTTTTCTTTTTAGCTTCTCGTGTTTATTAGATGAAAAATTTTGGCATCTACCACACCGGTGCCAAAGCCTCATAAATGCAAGGTGACTCAAAAAGATGTTTTTTGAAACTTTCATCAGAAATCTTCCTAAGGTACGACATCATTAAGGATCTGCACATTGCCAGACCCCTGCCATGATGAATGGGACACGCATCGCACGAAGGTCAACCAGGAGGGATCTGCAATCATAATCGTCTCAAGGTTCCTCAGGCTATTTAAGGACTTCTACTCTTATTTATTTTTCACCTCGCTTGAGTCTCCTTCTTCTTCCTCAAGCTCCAGCCTTCTTCCTACTCGAGAGCTTCAATTCCTCCTATCATCCTCCCAGGTTTCAGGCACCCTCCCATTCGATCTACATGGTGTCATCATCTCTCAATCCTTCTCAATCGCACTAGGTTAGTCTCGAAACCTATTTTTGGATTGTTCCTGTGTCTTCTACATCTCGCCCTTTCAATTTCTTTGGAAAAGTCTAGCATCTTATTTTTCTTGATTTTTTGGGAGATCTTTTTAAGCTTACTTTGATCTGAATGTCCACCGAAGAGTCTTGGTCAACATGTTCTAGGAGTTCGGCTCATCTGGCTTTGATGGACCTATCCCTTAGGGATACCAAGCCCGTAGACATGCCCCGACCGCTGTTTGTGCCCGCCACCATTTCTTGCAAACATTGGCCTGATGATCTCTCCTTAGTTAGAGTCTAGTTCAAAATTCCTTCCAAATTCGAGCTTGAGCTTTCCAATCCTAGTGATCAAGCCTGTACCCCTCCTTAAACCTATCTATACCTTGAGACCCTTCGTACGAGACTTAGGCTATCCTTGCCTCCCTTTGTAGTTAGTCTATTCAAGTTTCTTAACATTTTCTTTGCCGCAATGGCGCCGAACTCCTTTAGACTCATCATAAGATTTCTATCTCTATGAATTATGGTAGGTGTCTGACCTACCATTCTTTTTTTCGCATCTATTTTACCTTCAAACATCATCCTACCGCCAAGGATTGGTGGTATATTTTTTTCTAGTTTGGAAAGAAGGGATTGCTTAAGGGTGCCCCTTCTTTCATTCATAATTGAAAGAAGAAGTTTGTCTTTGTCTCATGTCCCTCCCTAAAATTAGGACTTTCTTTGTGGAGAGAGATAAGAGACTCAGTCCACCGAGCTCTTGGGCTGGAGAGCGAAGATTGGGGCTCAATCGATAAATTGAAGAACATTAATGCCCCTCCGATCTCTAAGCTGTTGGATGAGCAGACCTTGCTCAACTTCGAGCTTAGTCTGCTTAATCCAGCAGGTAGCTTTTCTTAGCCAGTTAGTCATGTGGTGTCTTTCCTCCTGGTCCTGACTCTGCTTTCTTTCCCCTTTCTCTCTCTTTTTTACAAAGATGACCCAAAAAGAACAGAATCGCTTGGCAAAGGTGATCAAGTCCCTTAAGAGAAAAGGCAGTTCTATTAGGAAACTATAAAAGAAGGCTCGTACTGGAGAGTCGAGTCAAGCTATACCAATGCAGGCCATGCCCACCCCTGAGCCTCCTATAGCAACCCTGAGCTCTATCCTGCCCGACGAGGTCGCCGTTCCCCTACCTCCTGGCCAAGAAGAAACCATCGAAGGGCAGAAGAAAAAGAAGGCCATCAGGAAGAAGGCTAGGAGAGTGGCCAAGAACTTCGGAGGCAAGAGCTCCAATCAGGAGCAGGCCTTCTTGGATGATCGAGAGGTCGTCCAATCTCTGATGAAGGGCAGCATCCTTCTGCACATTATTGATAAAATGATTAGGAAGGAGGATGCCGAAAGATTTGACGAGTCCTTCACTTCCTTCCTCAAGGTAATTAATACCTTGAACTTGATCGAATGCGGGATTTACTCCCAGTGGTTTGACTTAATTTCTTTCTATCTTACAGCTAGGGCATTACTTGTTTGCCCATTCGAAGGTGGCAGATCTCCGACAAGTCGAGTTCTCCAAGGCCCTCTATGAGGTTCAAGCAAAGATAGAAAGGGTTCGGACTGAGGTCGACCGTTTGAAGGCAGCCTTGAAGGAACAAACTACGGAGGTCGATTGCCTTTGAGAGGCATTGAGGAGAGAAGAGGAGGTTTCTGCAGAGTTGAGAGTGGCCTTGACTCTTTCAGAGGATAAAAGAAAGAAGGCTGAAGAGGAGGTCGGCATCGAGAAGGAGCGGGCTATTGAGGCCTTCAAGTCCTCCAAAGCAATAGAAGACATCAAGATTGCCTTCAGCTAGAAGACTTTTCTAGAGGGATTTGAGATCTGCATGGGGAGGGTTGCGAAGAACTTTTTAGAGGTAGATCTCGACCTTCTGACAGATGAGCCTAGTGAAGAAGCTAGTCTTTCTAATGCTAGGGCCACCTCTCTTGTTACCAAATCTGCTCCTGAAGCTTTAGGACCTGTAACCGAGTCTGAGGCTGCAAGGAATGCACCGACCTCACCTACTGCTAAAATGATCGAGATTGAAAATCTCTGATTACTTGTACTTTTCTTTCTTTTCTTTTTGGTGTACTCAAAAATTTTAAGAAATGAAAATAAACTTTCTTTTCTTTACACTTATGTCATGGCGAATGTTATTCAGAACCCTTCCAGCGATTGTAGTCAAGGCTAGTCATCTCCAAATGATGTCGAGCCATTACCTCAAGGCATCTCTCTAAAATTCATAATCAAAAGTTTAAAGAGGAGGATTCATCACCTAAAGAAAAAGTTAAAAAAGATGGAAGACGAACTTTAGAGATCCTGGAAGAATGCTTTAGAGGCGACCATCGAGGTCACTCACCTTCGCAAGCTACATATGAAGGATTCTGTGAGCTTTAACATTAGAAAAGATAATTTCAAGAAAGAGCTGGCCGAGTTTAGAAAAATCACCAATGATAAGTCATGGGCACTGTCTGCAAAGATCAGCTCCCTCGAAGTTGAACTCAAGATGGTAGGAGAGAAGATTTAGCTATTGGAGGGGAGTTTGCCATGGTCCTCCGACAAAGTCCGGCATGAATGAGATTGATCTCAAAGGTTCTTTGTACTTCAGAAGCAACTATTTGATGTCGAGTCTGCCTACGAAACCTATCAGTTGAATTGGTGTGGGACAATATCTAAACTTGAGCAATAGCTCTGAGCTACCAACAGTGAGGTGACTTGGCTTCAATAGCAGCTCGCCGATAGTTATCAATCTAACATAAGTAGGAAGTCAAAAGAGATTACCTCCTTGAAGAGGATTGCGAGCAAACTTTTAGAGTCAGTTTGAATCGAGAAGGTCGAAGTTCAGTAACTGAAGCTTCAACTGGTTTGTGAACAGTAAGCCATCAAAGATGCCGAGGCCGAATCTGAGGTTCTGAGGAAAAGACTATAGGTGTCGAAAGAGAACTACCAAAGAGCTAACAGGATATTTTACAATAACTTGATAAGAAGAAAGGAGCTCGAGGAAGAAATCATCAACCTAGAAGAATCCTTGGTGATGGCTGGTAGTCCAAAGTCCTAGGAATCAGATCCCTCTTAGATCTTCCACTTTTTCTTTCTTTCTTTTATAATTGATCTCGTAGACCCTTATTTCATACTTGACTTTGACTTTAATAAAATGATATCTATTGGTGTAGAATCTGGTTGATGCTAGATTAAGCTGGAGTTGAGGAAGGAGAGGTCATCGTCAGTGATCTGAAAAATAAAATTTCATTCGGAGTCAATGGTGGTGGCTCCGGTAGGATCCTTCGATGATGAAGTTGACTCTTTTGGCCAACAGAAATGGAGCACTCAGGCAAGAATTCTATAGAGTTTTAGGAAGGAGAAGAGAGCTTAGAGAAAATATATCTGGAGGGTTTCTTTTATAGATGGAGTCGAGAGTAGATTAACAGTGACGACCATAACCATCAGGTAGTGGGCCGTTAAGGGCCACATGGAGTTTGTTACGAAGTGAGGTGTCCGTTATCATGATGTGGCCATTCGTTGAGATTTAATAGTTAAAGTTTAGAGGAAGCAGGCATTGGTTGATGAAGAGCTTTGACATACATCAATTTTAAAGGAGTTCGAACTCCTAAAGGAAACTTGATTGAAGGAGAAATCTGAAAGAAGTTGGACTCTTGGAGGAATCTGACTGAAGAAGAAATTCAAAAGGAGTTCGACTTCTAGATGAACTTGACTGAAGGAGAAATCCGAAAGAAGTTCAACTCCTAAAGAAATCCCACTAAAGGAGAAGTTTGGAAGGAGTTTGACTCCTGGAGGAATCTGACTAAAGGAGAAATTTGGAATGAGTTCAATTGATGGAGAAATCTGACTGAAGAAGAAATCCATAAGGAGTTTGGTTCTTGGAGGAATGCGATTGAAGAAAAAATCCAAAAGAAGTTCAGCTTCTGAAGAAATCTGACTGAATGATAAGTCCAAAAGGAGTTTGGCTCTTTGAGGAATCTGACTAAAGAAGAAGTTTGGAAGGAGTTTGGCTTCTAGAGAAATTCGACTGAAGGAGAAATTTGGAAGGAGTTCAGCTAAATCTGACTGATGGAGAAGTCCAAAAGGAGTTTGACTCTTAGAGAAATCTGACTGAAGGAAAAATCTAAAAGAAGTTTGCCTACTGAAGAAATTCAATGGAAGAAAAAATTTGAAAGGAGTTCGGCTCCTGAAGAAATTTGACTGAAGAAGAAATTTGAAAGAAGTTTGGCTTCTAGAAAAATTTGACTGAAGGAGAAATCTAGAAGGAGTTCAGCTAAATTCGACTGAAGGAAAAGTCTGGAAGGAGTTTGGCTCTTAGAAGAATCTGACTGAAGGAGAAATCTGGAAGGAGTTTGGCTCTTGGAGAAATTTGTCTGAAGGAAAAATTCGAAAGAAGTTTGGCTCCTGGAGGAACACAATTGAAGGAAAAATCCTGAAGGAGTTTGGCTCTTGGAGAAATTTGACCGAAGAAGAAGTTTGGAAGGAGTTTGACTCCTGAAGGAATCAGACTGAAGGAGAAATCTGAAAGAAGTTTGGCTCCTAAAGAAATTTGACTGAAAGAGAAGTTCGAAAGGAGTTTGTCTTCTGGAGGAATCTGACTGAAGGAGAAATTCAAAAGAAATTTGGCTAAATTCGACTAAGAAGAAATCCGGAAGGAGTTTGGCTCCTAAAGAAATTCGACTGAAGAAAAAGTTTGGAGGGAGTTTGGCTCCTAGAGAAATTCGACTGAAGGAGAAATCTGGAAGGAGTTTTGCTGATAGAGAAATCCAACTGAAGAAGAAGTTCGGAAGGAGTTTGGCTCCTTGAGGAATCCGATTGATGGAGAAATATGGAAGGAGTTCGGCTCTTGTAGGAATCCAATTGAAGAAAAAATACATAAGGAGTTTGGTTGATGGTGGAATCCGATTGAAGGAAAAATCCAAAAGAAGTTTGGCTCCTGGAGGAACATGACTGAAGGAGAAATCTGGAAGGAGTTCGGCTCCTGAAGAAATCCAACTGAAGGAGAAATCCAGAAGAAGTTCGGCTCCTAAAAGAATCTGACTAAAGGAGAAGTCTGGAAGGAGTTTGGCTGACGGAGAAATCCAACTGAAGGAGAAGTTTAGAAGGAGTTCGTGCCTAGAAGAATTCGACTGAAGGAAAAAATTGGAAGGAGTTTGGCTGATGGAGAAATTCGACTGGAGGAGAAGTTCGAAAGGAGTTCAGCTGATGGAGAAATTCGATTAAAGAAGTTTGGAAGGAGTTCAGCTCTTGGAGGAATCCGACTAAAGAAGAAAATTGGAAGGAGTTCGATTGATGAAAAAATCTGACTGAAGAAGAAATTCAAAAGGAGTTTGGCTCCTCGAGGAATCCAACTGAAGGAGAAGACTAGAAGGAGTTCGACTGATGAAGAAATCCGACTGAAGGAGAAGTTCGAAAGGAGTTCGGCTCCTGATGAAATTCGACTGAAGGAGAAATTCGAAAGGAGTTTGGCTCCTAAAGGAATGCGACTGAAGAAGAAATTTGAAAGGAGTTTGGCTGCTTGAGGAATTTGACTGCAGAAGAAATTCGAAAGAAGTTTGGCTGATGGAGAAATTTGACTGAAGGAGAAGTTCAGAAGGAGTTCAGCTCCTAGAGGAATGTGACTGAAGGAGAAATCTGGAATGAGTTCGACTTCTGGAGAAATCTGATTGAAGGAGAAATTTGGAAGGAGTTTGGCTGATGGAGAAATCTGATTGAAGGAGAAGTCTGGGAGTGGTTCGACTGAAGTTCAAAAGAAGTTCATTTATTGGAGGGGTTTGGTCACTGGAGGGAGAATTCTCGATCGATGCTCCTTCAAGATTGCCAATTACATTATGCTAAGCATCAAACTGGACTTTGATGGGAGCAAAGTTTATCCCCAATAATAGTCCCCCCACTTTTGAGTTTGAAATTTGAAGGGAGTACAAAAATGGTGACAGTCGAAGTCCTTTTTCGGGCTCTATACCCATTTGTGTTAAAGCTCAGGGGAGATCTTATCTTCAGCCAAGGTTGAAGTTGAAGTTGAAGCTTGAGGGAGATCTTATGTCTAGCCGAGGTTGATGTTGAAGTTGAAGCTCGGAGGAGATCTTATCTCCAGCCGAGGTTTACGTTGAAGTTGAAGCTTGGGGGCGATCTTATCTCTAGCCGAGGTTGACTCGGTCGAGAGAGATCTTATCTCTGCTAACATTGCAGTTGAAGCTCGGGGGAGATCTTATCTTCAGCCTAGGTTGAAGGAGATCTTATCTCCTATTGATGTTATAGTTGAAGCTCGGGAGAGATCTTATCTCTTAATGACGTTGCCAGTTGAAGCTCGGAGAGATCTTATCTCCAGCCGAGGTTGCAGTTGAAGTTGAAGCTCCAGGAAGATCTTATCTCCAATCGAGGCTGACATTAAAGTTGAAGCTCGGGGGAGATCTTATCTCCAGCCAAGACTGACGTTGAAGTTGAAGCTCGGGGGAGATCTTTTCTCCAGTCGAGGTTGACGTTAATGTTGAAGCTCGGGGGAGAATTTTGGTCCCGGGTTCCCACGCTTGCTGCTTGTTGCGGACGCTAAGCTCATTGTGGACGCTGAGCTTGCTGTGGACGTCAAACTAGGATCTCTTTTGCAAACCAGGATAAGATTCTACCTTGCACATTTGACGTAGTCAGGTTGTCGTGGGAAAGCATGTGTAAGGATTCTCCACTGAGCTTCATCCTTCTCCTCGTCTTTGGTCTATGGGGTTCCGACCTTTGCTCATGCTAGGATGAGGTTCTCCTTCTATTTCTAACAAGCTGTAGGAGCATATTTAGGGTTGTTGTCGGGGCCTCTCCTCTCACCTCATCTAAAATGAATGAGGCCTTTCAACTTTGCTCATGTTAGGATGAGATTCTCTTCCTATTCCTAACGGGCCATGGGGGCACATAAGGACCATTATCAGGGCCTCTCCCCCCATCTCGTCTAAAATGAATGAGGTCTTCGACTTTGCTCATGTTAGGATGAGGTTCTCCTTCTATTTCTAATGGGATATGGGGGCACATAAAGGGCCTCTCCCCCATCTCATCTAAAATGAATGAGGTCTTCGACTTTGCTCACGTTAGGATGAGATTCTCCTTCTTTTCATTAATGGGCTGTGGGGCACATAAGGGCCATTGTCAGGCCTCTCCCTCCATCTCCTCTAAATGAATGAGATCTTCAACTTTGCTCATGATAGGATGAGGTTCTCATTCTGTTCCTAACGGACTGTGGGGGCACATAAGGGCCGTTGTCTGGACCTCTCTCCCATCTCGTCTAAAATGAATGAGGTCTTCGTCTTTCTCACGTTGTGCATAAGGGCCATTGTTAGGGCCTCTCCCCTCATCTCATCAAAAATGAATGAGGCCTTCGACCTTGCTCACGTTAGGATGAGGTTCTCCTCCTATTCCTAACATGGCCATTATTGATTGCTTCTTCCCTATCATCACATAGTTTTTGTACCAATAAATAATAACATTAAAATGAAGGAGTTTTATTGACGAAAAATTATTGGTAGTACATTCTTAGATTTTCTGAATTCCAAGATTATAGGAGCGTCTTTCCTCCAAGCTCCTTCAAGTGATAAGTTCCATGCCAGACGATCTCCTCTACTTCATACAGGCCTTCCCAATTCAGAGCAAGCTTCCCCCGGCTCTGAGGCTGAGAGATGGCAGCTCATCGAAGCACTATGTTCCCCACTCTGAATGTTTTACCTCTAATTTTGGAGTTATAGTATCAGGCCACCCTTCCCCTGTAGGCTGCCATTCGAATCTGGGCATCCTCTCTTTTTTCTTCCAGTAGGTCGAGGTTAACTTTGAGGTTCTGTGAGTTACGCTGCTCATTGAAGACCATGACCCACGCTAATGGGAGCTTAAGCTCGATTGGGATGGCTGCCTCCATTTCGAAAGCTAAGATGAATGATATTTTCTCAATCGATAGCCTTTGAGTACTTTAGTATGCCCAGAGGACATGGTAAAGTTCGTCCACCCAGGCCCCTTGCTCTATCGAGACTTATCTTGATGCATTGCAGTAGGATCTGGTTGGTTACTTCAGCTTCACCATTTACTTATGGGTGAGTTACTGATGTAAAGTGATGGAAGATGTTTAGATCTTCACAGAACTAGGCGAACCTCATCTCAGCGAACTATCATCCATTATCTGTTATGAGAGTTCTAGGCAAATCGAACCAACAGATGATTGACTTTCAGACGAAGTCCTGTACCTTGATCTCGATAATTTTTGCTAGTGGTTCGGCTTCGATCCATTTGGTGATCGCAATCAGGAGGAACTTTCGTTGCCCGGATGCCATCGAAAAAGGGCCAAGTATATCCATTCTCCACTACGCAAATGACCAAGGTGCGCTTAGTGGAGTATGCTCGGAGGTCGATTGTCTTTGTAGGTTTGCATTCTTCTGACAGTGGTCACATTTCTTGACATACTCCATATAATCATGGTATAAGGTCGGCGAATAGTACCCTTGCCGAAGTAGTTTTTGTGATAGGAACTTGGTTCCTACATGACTTCCATAAATTCTTTTGTGCACTTCCCATAATCTAAAGTCGGCCTCTGAAGGTTGGAGACATCTCAGTAGTGGTAGCGAATACGACCTCTTATACAACTTGCCCTCATACAAAACGTACTGGGAGGCTTGATTTCTGAGTTTCCGAGCTTCTTTTGGATCACGAGGAAGAACTCCCTCTTTGAGATAAGCAACCAATGGGTCAATCCAGCTTGGCTCGAGCTCCGTCTGTATAACGAACTATGATTCCTCTAAGGTTGGGCATTTTAGAGTTTCAAAAAATACTTTTTTGGATAGTTTGGCTAGGGCAGAAGTGGCCAATTTAGAGAGGAGGTTAGCTCTTGTATTTTTTGCCCTCGAAATCTGTCGAATACTACAATTGCCAAAGGCCGGAGTCAAATTCTTTACTTTCTCAAGGTATTTCATAGTTGCCACTAACTTGGTCGATCACTAATTGGGAATCACTATAGACTTGAAGTTGATCTACTTTTAACTCTCTTGCTATTTTTAACCCGACAATCAGCACTTCATATTCGGCCCCATTATTAGTTGCAGAAAATTTGAAGCATAGCACGTACTGGGCGATGACTCCCTCGGGGCTGACTAAGACTAACCCCGCACCTGCTCCAGTAGAGTTGGACGAACCATCCACGTACAGGGCCAAAAAACCTTCGAGAAGGTTGACACTCTCTTCGGGAAGGCTCGGTTGCGACAATAGCTCGCCGATCTTATTCTGTTCAAGTTGGGCATCATCTAGAATGATACATTCTACTACAAAATCTACGAATATCTAGGCTTTGATCAATGGCCTGGGTCGATAATTTATGTCAAACTCCATGAGCTCGATCGCCCATTTTGCGATTCTTCCAGAAGCATCCATTCGATGAAAGACTACTTTTATTGATTGATCTATGAGGACCGTTATGGTGTGCCCTTGAAAGTAAGATTCGAGTTTCCTGAAAGTGATTAGAAGAGAGTAGGTTAATTTTTTCGCTTAGAGTACCTGATCTCTACATCCCTAAGGATTTGACTTATGTAGTAGACCGATCACTGCATCTTCGCTTCCTTCTTGACTAGGACTACTGCCAAGGTCGCCATGGAGACTGCTAGGTACAAGAATAATTTTTCTGTAGATTCAGGCTTTACTAGTAGCGGAGGTGAGCCAAGGTAGTTTTTGAGCTCCTCAAATGTCCATTAGCACTCCCTCGTCCAACAGAAGTTTTTTGGTTGCTTGAGAACTTGAAAGAAGGGCATGCATCGCTCGACCGATCTTGAGATGAAGTGATTTAGGGATGCCACTTTTCTAGTCAGGTGCTGAACTTCTTTGATTGTTCTTGGAGCAGTCATCTCTTGAATAGCTCAAATTTTCTATAAAATTGCTTCAATCCTGCGCGTTGACACCATAAACCCTAGAAACTTCTCTGAGGTCACACCGAAGGCACACTCGGTCAGGTTTAGCTTCATCTTGTACTTTTTGAGTATATTGAAGGTCTCTTTGAGGTCGGCAAGGTGGTTTATAAAAGCTTGGCTTTTGACGATCATGTCATCCATATACACCTCCATGTTGCGGTTGATTTGCTTCATAATGATCTTGTTGACCAAGCATTAGGACGTTGCCCTTGCATTCTTTAGCCCAAAGGGCATAACCCTGTAATAGTAAAGACCATAGTCAGTAATAAAAGTAGTTTTCTCCTCATCCTCCAATGCCATCCATATCTAGTTATAGCTGGAGAAGGCATCCATGAAGGTGAGGAGATCATGCCCTAAGGTTGCATCTACCAGTTGATCAATCCTAGGAAGAGGGTAGCTATCCTTTAGGCAGGCTTTGTTTAGCTTTTTGAAGTCTATACGCGTCCTTCACTTGTTGTTTATCTTTTAGATGAGGACCATGTTTGAGACCCAGGTCAGATAGTTAACTTTCCAGATGAATCCAACTTTGAGGAGCTTGCCTACTTCTTCTGCGATTGCATTCTGCTTCTTCGAGGTGTGGTTGCACATCTTCTCTTTTACTAATCGATACCTAGGATCAACAACCAGTGGATGTTCTATGACCTCGGCATCAATTTCTGGCATATCCGCTGGGGCCCAAGCGAAGACATCCACATTCTTCTTAAGGAAGGTGACAAGTTGCTCCCGAATCTCATCCCCAAAATTGGAGCCGATTTGTACAGTATGCTCCACATTTCTGTCGTTTAAGGGCAGAGATATGAGGTCCTTCATAGGCTCACCCCACTCCTCGGTGAGGTCATCATGGGTATCCAGCCCCTCGATAGGACAAAGGTCGAGCTGGATATTTTTTGCAGGGCAATGAAGTAACAGCATCTCGCCAATGCCTGATCTCCCTACATCTCTTCAATTTCATAGTTCATTGGAAACTTCACCTTTAGATAATAAGTCGACACCACTGCTCGAAGTGTGTTCAATTTAGGTCGGTTGAGAATAGCATTGTTGGTAGATGGAGTCTTTATGACTAGAAAATGGACCTATGTCTTTACCAGCTTCGGACGTTGCCCTGCAGTCACAGTGACTGTTATTGGGTAAGGATATTTTCAAAAAAGCATCATAAAATAATACGTCAGTCAAGCTTCTATTATCTACCAAAATGCGGCATACATCATAGTCGACAATATTTAAAGAGATTATAATCGCATCATTATACGGGAACTAGACTCCTCGAGCATCCTCATCAGTGAAAGTGATGGGCTCTTCAGTTCTTCACTCTTCATTGGTCCCTTAGATCCGCTAGTCTCTTCACGCCGAAGTACCTTAGAGATAGTGTTGATGATGCTGAGAGGTGGCCGATCTTCTTGTTCTTCCTCCCTCCTTGGTGGTTTAGGCTGCGGCAGTGCCCTTGCTCGATCTTTCTGCCCTTTAGGTCGATGCTACAAGAATCGACCGAGTCTGCCTCGCCTGATGAGCTCCTCAATCTCATCTTGGAGCTAAATACACTCTTCAGTATCGTAATCATGGTCATGATGATAAAGGCAGAACTTATTAGGATTGCGCTTGTCGGGGTGAGTATGCATCCTTTTCGATCTCGATAGTTGCTCCTTGATTTTCATCAGTACTTAAATTTTTGGAGAATTGAGAGGGGTGTAATCATGAAATCTTCAGAGGCCAAAACCCCACCGCACCCTTCTGTCAAGGCTTCCCTGCCTCCAAGCCCGGGGAGGAGTTTAGGCTTGCCTACACTTAGAGGGAGTTTAGGAGCGTGGCAGAGCTTCACTCGACTTTTCTTCCTCAGCGGGCCTACCCGACTCGCCAATTCACCGCTCTCCAATGATTCCATTATCCTTAGCCTTAAAGGACTCTTCAACTCGAGCATAACCTTCAGCCCGAGCCAGCATATTGGTAAAGTTTCTTAGGTACTTTTTTTTCAGAAAGAACAATAAATCATTCTTCTGAAGGCCATCCTTGTATGCGGCCATTGCAACTGACTGGTCCAGATTTTGGACCTCCAATGCAGTAGCATTAAACTAGGTGACATAAGTGTGAGCTCAGAAGTGGCACTCTCAAGTCTTAGAAATATGAGAAGATAGGTCATAGGAAGATGGGAGCGAGTTGGAAGAAGAATCGGTCTCAATAGTAAAATTCAAAAATTGGGTCGGCTCACTCTGGCTGAGCCGACTCAATTGGAAACTGGGTTGGCTCAGTCCAGGACTGGGTTGGCTAGGTCTCATAGAAAAATCTAGATAGAGATTAGCATTTTTGGGCTATTGGCATGGTACACAACTGGGTTGGCTCAATTTGGGACTGATCCGACCCAGTCGTAGATTAGCCGGCTCAGTCTGAAACTGGGCCAGCTCAATTTTTGTGAGTTATTATTTTGTGTACGTGGATTGTTTGGATTTGAAAACTTTTTCTATGAGTTTGAGCTTTACACTTTGTAAAGTATATATACTAAAAATAGGTCAAGGTTGTAAGTGTGCAGAAATATACTGAATAAAAGCTCTTTTCTTTCAAAAATCTCTTCTTCTCTTTTTCTCTATTTCTTGATTTATTTGATCATATTTTCATAGAGATCCATAAGAAGTACTTTCTTGATTGCTTGGCTAATCTCTGATGGCCACATCAATCTATATGGGAAGAGCACATATTCCCAACATTTGATATCAGAGCTTGGAGAGCTGAAGTAGAGGAGTTAGAGAGATAGGTAAAGTGTCTGAGGTCGAATAATGGAGGGGAGTATACTAGCCTAGAGTTTAGGAGGTACTATGAGAAAAATGGCATCAAATGCCATTACATGGTGAGGATGACTCCCCGATAGAATGGTATCGTGGAAAGGATGAACGAAACATTGATCGAGAAGGCATGGAGTTTAAGGCTATAGACATCACTCCCAAAGTCCTTTTAGGGTGATGCTCTAACTTTTCTTGTTTTCTTATGAATAGGTTCCCTCATTATAAGCTGAATGGAGGCATTCCAGAAGAGGTCTAGAGTGGGAAGAAGATAGAGCTTGACCATCTAAAAGTCTTTGGTTGCACAGCCTATGCACATGTGGAGGCAACCGAGAGGAGCAAATTGAACCTAAAATCTCAAAAGATGACATTCATAGGATATCCATAAGTAGTCAAGGAGTACTTACTATGGAACTCTCAAGCATCGAAGTTAGTGATTAGTAGAAATATTATCTTTGATGAGAAGAGCATCTTGAGGAGGTCTGAAATAGATGAAACTGGGAAAACAAAGATGAACAGTGGTGGCCAGTCAGAGAATGATGGCATGTATGTTACATCCACTTATAGGAGTATTCCTGTTGAGGTGGAGCTCGGTAAAAAAGTATTACCTTAGATTGAAAATTTGCATGGAGGGCCGACAGTTCAGACAAATGTGCAGGAGCAGCCACAGACATCAGACAGAGATGTGCTAGTGGGAGTGGCTTTGCACAAGCCCCAGCATACTATTAGGAGATCAGTCAGATATGGCATTGATGAGGTTATCTCCTATGCACTCATTACTGCTAATAGAGATCTAGAGAATTATGCAGAGGCCATGGAGAGTGAGGATCATGATTCATGGATGCAGGCCATGATGGAGGAGATGGAATTACTTGAGAAGAATCAGACATGGTAGCTAGTGGATCTTCTAGAGCGTGCTCGACCTTTTGGCTCAAAGTGGATGTTTACAAAGAAAGAAGCACCTTCAGAACAAGGTGGAGTCAGATTCAAAGCAAGGCTGGTAGCAAAGGGATACACACAAAGAAAAGAGATTGACTACATAAAAGTTTTTTCTTCTATGGTGCATCATACATCTATTTGAGTTTTGCTATCACTGGTGGCACAGCATAATATGGAATTGGAACAGATGGACGTGAAGATGGCTTTCCCTTATGGGACTTTAGGGGAAAGAATCTACATGAAGTAGTCAGATGGTTTCATGAAGATGGAATAGGAAGAAAAGGTGTGTTTACTTAGGAAGTCTTTGTATGGCTTGAAACAATCCCTTGGTCAGTGGTATCGAAGATTTGATAGCTTTGTCTTGAGCCTGGGTTTCAGCAGATGTGAACATGATTATTGTGTCTATGTCATGGATGTAGATGAAGAGGATGCTCTGTACCTATTATTGTATGTAGATATTATGCTCATAGCCAGTAGAAGCATGGGTGCTATGAAAAGGTTAAAAAGGGCATTATCATCCAAATTTGAGATGAAAGATTTGGGTCTAGATGAGAAAATCTATGGAATGGAGATTTGCAGAAATAGGTGCAAAGGAGTGCTCCATTTATCACAAGGAAAGTATGTCCAGAAGGTTCTGGAGAGGTTTGGGATAGAGAAGGCCAAACCTATAGAGACACCATTGTCGAGCCATATGTCTCTCTCCAAGTTACAGTGCCCGTAGTCAGAAGAGGAGAGAGAGTACATGAAATGAGTCTCTTATGCAAATGCTGTAGGTAGTGTGATGTACACTATAGTGTGCTGTAGATCATATATAGCACATGCTATGAGCATGGTTCATAGATGCATGGCTAACCTTGGGAAGAAATACTGAAAAGCATTAAAATGGATATTGAGATATCTGCATGGAACAAAGGATTATGGTTTGGTGTTTGGTGGGCATCCAGAAGGATTTGGAGAATAATCTGTAAAGATGTGTGAAGGTTCAGGTCCTCTGGAAGGATTTGTTAACGCAAATTATGCTGGTGATCTTGATACAAGGAGGTCTACTACTGGATACCTCTTCTACGTATATGGTGGACTAGTGTCTTGGAGATCAACCCTTCAGTCAATCACGGTCTTGTCTACCATAGAGATCGAGTACGTTAGGATAATGGAGGCTACAAAAGAAGCCCTTTAGCTTAGGAGGCTGATTGATGAGTTGAGGGTGGAGTAGAGCAAGGTTACACTATTCAGTAATAGTCAGAGTGCTCTGTTGTTGGCACAGAACTCAGTCTATCATGCGCACACAAAGCATATAGACGTGAGGTACCATAGGATCAGAGAGCTGGTGGAGGAAGGTGAAGTGGAACTGATGAAGATCCATACCAAGGAGAATTAGTCTGATGCACTTATGAAGGTACTTCCTAGAGACAGCTTTCAGAGATGTATGGCACGAATGGGTCTGTTAAGAAGAGATGAGTTTGCAAGGACTTGAAAGCACCAAGATGGAGAACGTGAGATCAGAAGTGGCACTCCAAAGTCTTGGAAATATGAGAAGACAAATCATGGAAAGACGGAAGCAAGCCGGAAGAAGAATCAGTCTCAATAGTAAAGTTCAGAAACTAGGTTGGCTCACTCTGAGATTGAGCCGGCTCTGTTGGGAACTGGATCGGCTCAGTCCAGAACTGGGTCGGCTAGGTCTTAGAGAAAAATTCAGACAGAGAGCAATATTTTTGGACTATTGGCATGGTACACAATTGGGTTGGCTCAGTCTGGGACTGAGCCAACCCAGTCGTAGGTTAGCTGGCTCAGTCTAAAACTAGGTCGGCTCAGTTTTCACGAGTTATTATTTTGTGTACATGGGTTGTTTGGATTTGAAAATTTTTTCTATGAGCTTGGGCTTGACCCTTTATAAAGTATATATACTGAAAATAGGTCAAGATTGTAAGTGTGCTGAAATATACTGAATAAAAGTTCTTTTCTTCCGAAAATCTCTTCTTCTCTTCTTCTCTATTTCTTGATTTATTTGATCATGCTTCCACAGAGATCTCTAAGAAGTACTTTGTTGATTACTTGGCTAATCATTGGCGACCACGTCGATCCATGTGGGAAGATCGCATATTTCTAATAATAAGCCTGGACGGATTTTCCCTCCTTCTGCTTGATGTTCATCAGGAAATTCAAACCTCGATGAAAACATCAGCTGCTAATGAAATGAGCCATAAATTGATGGCTCATCTGATCAAAGAAAAAGATGGTACTCGACTTAAGGGTCGAGTACTAATTTCTGGCAGCTTCCTTGAGGGTGGTGGGAAAGCTCGACATAAAATAGCCTCTATCGTGCCATGGAGCAACATCATCATCCGAAAGGCCTTTAGATGGTCAATCGGATCGATGGTTCCATCGTAACTCTCCAACTAAGTAAGCTTAAAATTTGGTAGGATCGGTTCCTGCATAATCTTTTGGAAAAAAGAAGGGTCAGTGCAAATATCATTACTGTAGGTGGAGGAAGTGTGACGGAGTTCATCAATTCATCGGGTCATTTTCTGGAGCTTTTGATCAAGAAGATCTTCACAATCATTGATCTCCATGGATTTTTGGCTGAGTGGGTGTGAAGCCTCACCCTAGGTCGAGTCATAGTCTGAGTAAGGGCCCTCCATCCTCTGCTTTTCCTTTTCAAAGATCAGAGGTTGGGTAGCCTACGTCGACCATCCCCAGATCAGATCATGAGGCTCTAGAGAAGCTTGCTCTAATAGAATCGATGTCGGAGCCTATCAACGTATGGCCTACACCACCTCTATGAACTGCGAACCTACTGGACTAGCAGGTTGAGCTGCTCCGTATCCACCATAACTGTAGGTGGAGCCTGAGTTGTCGGGACTGAAGCAAAAATGGAAAGGTTTGGATGGGATCTAGCTGTAGAGGCCGTTGATCATCGGATCGAAGCTTTGTTGGGAGATATTTTTTCTCGAAAAAAAATTCTAAAGAGAAAGAAGAGAGATTGCTGTCGAGCACTCCTTTTAGAATAAGAGAACCTTGAGAATAGAGGCCCCTCGTTCTAGTGCCAATTCTATTAGTGTAGAATCTGGTTGCTGCTATATTAAGCTGGAGTTGAGGAAGGTGATGTCACCATCGGTGACTTGTAAAACAAAGTTCCACCTAGAGTCGGTCTAGCGTCAATCCTATTGGTGCAGAATATGATTAACATCGAAATGAGCTGGAGTTGAGGAAGGAGAGGTCACCGTCGGTGACCTGCAAAATAAAGTACTATCTAGAGTCGATCTAGCGCCAATCCTATTGGTGCAGAATTTGATTGACACCGGATCAAACTGGAGTTGAGGAGGAAGAGGTCACCATCGGTGATCTATAAAATAAAGTTTCATCTAAAGTTGGTGGTGGTGGCTTTGGCAAGATCCTCCGACGATCAAGTTAGCTCTTCTGACCAACAGAAATGGATTGCTCAGGCAAGAATTCAGTAGAGTTTTGAAAAGAAGAAGAGAGCTTAGAGAAAACATATCTAAAGGATCTGTTTTATAGATGGAGTCCAAATCAAATTAATAATGATGGTCATAACCATCCGATAATGGGATGCTCGGGGGCCACTTGGAGTTTGTTATGGAGAGAGGTGTTTGTTGCCATGATGTAGCCATTCGTTGAGATTTAATAGTCGAAGTTTGGAGAAAGCAGGTGTTAGTTGGTGAAGAGCTTTGACATACATCAATTTTGGAGGAGTTTGGACTCCTAAAAAAAATTTGACTGAAGAAAAAATCTTGAAGGAGCTTGACTCCTAGAGGAATCTAACTGAAGAAAAAATTTGGAAGGAGTTTGGCTCCTAGAGGAACTTGACTGAAGGAGAAATCTGGAAGGAGTTTAGCTCCTGAAGAAATTCGACTGAAGAAGAAGTTTGGAAGGAGTTCGGCTCCTAGAGGAATCCAACTAAAGGAGAAATCCAGAAGGAGTTTGGTTGATGGAGAAATTTAACTGAAGAAAAAATTCAAAAGGAGTTTGGCTCCTAGAGGAACGTGATTGAAGAAAAAATTTGAAAGAAGTTCAGCTCCTAGAGAAATCCAACTAAAGGAGAAATCCGAAAGAAGTTTAGCTCCTGAAGAAATTCGACTGAAGGAGAAGTTCGAAAGAAGTTCGACTCCTAGAGAAATTCGATTGAAGGAGAAATCTAAAAGAAGTTTGGCTATATCCGACTGAAGAAGAAGTCTGAAAGGAGTTTGGCTCCTAGAGGAATCTGATTGAAGGAGAAATTCGATAGGAGTTCGGCTCCTAGAGAAATTTGACTGAAGAAAAAATTTAGAAGAAGTTTGCCTCTTGGAGGAACGTGATTGAAGGAGAAATTTGAAAAGAGTTTAGCTCCTGAAGAAATTCAATTGAAGGAGAAGTCCAAAAAGAGTTTGGCTCTTCGAGGAGTCTGACTGAAAAGAAATTTGGAAGAAGTTTGGCTCCCTAAGAAATTCGACTGAAGCAAAAGTCTGGAAGGAGTTTGGTTCCTGAAAGAATCCAATTGACAGAGAAATTTGGAAGGAGTTCAGCTAAATCCGATTGAAGGAGAAATCCAAAAGGACTCCGGCTCTTGGAGGAATCGACTGAAGGAGAAATTTGAAAGGAGTTTGTTCTAGAGGGAACGCGATTGAAGAAGAAGTTTGGAAGGAGTTCTACTCCTGGTGGAATCCAATTGAAGAAAAAATCTGGAAGGAGTTCGGCTCCTGAAGAAATCTGATTGAAGAAGAAGTCCAGAAGGAGTTTGGCTCTTAAAGAAATTCGACTGAAGGAGAAATTTGGAAGGAGTTTGGCTAAATCCGACTAAAGAAGAAGTTCGAAAGAAGTTTGGCTCCTAGAGAAATCCTACTAAAAGAAAAATCCGGAAGATGTTTGCTCCTGGAGAAATCCGATCGAAGAAAAAGTTTAAAAGTAATTCAGCTCCTGGAGAAATTTGACTGAAGAAGAAATCCGAGAGGAGTTTGGCTCCTGAATGAATCCGACTAAAGAAGAAATCTGAAAGGAGTTCGATTGATGGAGAAATTTGACTAAAGGAGAAGTCTAAAAGGAGTTCGGCTCCTGGAGGAATCCGACTGAAGGAGAAATTCGGAAGGAGTTTGACTCTTGAAGAAATTCGAAAGAAGGATAAATTCGAAAGGAGTTCAGCTCCTGGAATAACATGACTGAAGAAGAAATCAAGAAGGAGTTTGGCTCCTAGAGAAATCTGACTAAAGAAGAAATCTGAAAGGAGTTCGACTCCTGAAGGAATCCAATTGAAGGAGAAAAATGGAAGGAGTTTGACTGATGGAGAAATCCAACTGAAGGAGAATTTTGGAAGGAGTTCGACTCTTGGAGAATCGACTGAAGGGTGAGTCCATAAAATTCGACTGATGAGAAATCTAACTAAGGAGAAGTCCGAAAGAGTTTGCTCCTGGAGAAATCCGATTGAAGGAGAATTGGAAGAGATCGACTGATGGAGAAATCGATAGAAGGAGAAATCTAAAAGAAGTTCGACTGATGAGAAATTTGACTGAAGGAGAAGTCCAAAAGGAGTTTGGCTCCTAGAGAAATCCGACTGAAGAAAAAATCTGGAAGGAGTTCAGTTCAGCTCTTGGAGGAACATGACTGAAAAAGAAATCCAGAAGGAGTTCAGCTCCTAGAGAAATCTGACTGAAGGAGAAATTTGGAAGGAGTTCGGCTGATGGAGAAACCCGACTGAAGGAGAAGTCCAAAAGAAGTTCGGCTCCTGGAGGAATCCAATTGAAGGAGAAATTCAAAAGGAGTTTGGCTTCTGGAGAAATTCGACTAAAGGAGAAATTCAAAAGAAGTTCGGCTGATGGAGAAATCCAAATGAAGGAGAAATCTGAAAGTAGTTTGGTTGAAGTTCGAAAGGAGTTCATTCACTAGAGGGGTTCGACCGCTGGAGAGAGAATTTTTGATCGAAGCTCCTTCGGGATTGCTAGTTATATTATGTTAAGCATCAGACTGGACTTCGGTGGGAGTGGGATTTATCTCCAACACTATCTTTTCTCATTTTTGCCCTATGCGAATTGAATATCTATAGATGGTTCATTTTTTTTTTAGGTGGTCTAGTGCATCTCTGCTTTGCAAAGTACCTCGACATCAATAAAGAAATGCTTTCTTCAGTCATCTTTGTCATTCTGCTTGGATTAATTTGATATCCATTGGTTTTTTTATTTTCCCCACATTGTTTTCTGTTGAATGGCTGTTTAAGATTGATTTTTCTCCTATCTTTTCATAACCGAAAATCTTTATCCATGCTTGGTTGAGGTTATCTTTTCGTTTCCAACTTAGTTGGTTTTCCTTGGGCCCTTTGTCTAGACGAGGCCCTCCCCTACTCTTGACGAGGTCAGCCTTTACTTTACCCCCTGTTAGGATGAGGTCCTCCTCTTATTCCCATCGATGCGGTAGGGACTCGATGGGACTGTTGATAGGGGCCTCTTTCCTCACCTCATCTTAGATTAATGAGACCTTCATTTTGCTCAAGTTAGGATGATGTTCTCCTCCTGTTCCTAACAGGACAGTAGGGGTGCATTAGGATCATTGGAAAGACTTCTCCCCTCATCCCATCTTAGATTAACGAGGCCTTCACTTTGCTCAATTTAAGATGAGGTTCTCCTCCTATTTCTAATAGGACAGTAGGGGTGCATAAGGACCATAGAATGGCTCTTCCCTCATCTCCTTAGATTACGAGGACTTCACTTTGCTCAAGTTAGATGAGGTTCTCCTCCTGTTCCTAATGGGACGATAGGGTGCATAAGAGCCATTAGAAGGCCTCTTTCCCTCATCTCGTCTTAGATTAATGAGGCCTTCGCTTTGCTCAAGTTAGGATGAGGTTCTCCTCCTATTCCTAACAGGACAGTAGGGGTGCATAAGGGCTGCTGGAAGGGCCTCTCTCCTCATCTCGTCTTAAATTAATGAGGCCTTTGCTTTATTTTCAAATGAAGTTTGATTGAGTTATTTCCTATCATTATACAATTTTGGACCAAAGAATAGAGGTGTCAAAAAGAGAGAGAGTTTTATTAAAGTAAGATTACTAATAATACATTCATAGATTCTCCGAATTTTAGGGGTGCGAGAGTGTCACTCCTTCGAGCTCCTTCAGATAATAAGTTTCGGATCGGACGACCTCCTTGACTTTATACGGGCCTTTCTAATTCGGAGTGAGCTTTCCTTAGTTCTGAGGCTGCGAGATGGCTACTTGTTGAAGTACCAGGTCTCCCACTTTGAATGCTTTCCATCTAATCCTTGAGTTGTAGTAGCGAGCTACCATCTGCTTGTAGGCCACCACCTAAACTTGAGCTACTTCCCTTTTTTCTTCCAGTAAGTCGAGGTTGGTCCTAAGATCCTATAAGTTTTGTTGCTTGCTGAATGCCATGACTCGTGCTAATGGAAGTTTAAGTTCTATTGGGATGACCGCCTCTATCCCGAAGGCCAAGAAAAATGGAGTTTTTCTAGTTAGCAATCTTTGGATAGTTCAATATGCTCAGAGTACATGATAGAGTTCATCTACCCAAGTTTCTTTTGCCTTCTCAAGTCTTGTTTTGACTCCCTGCAGCAGAGTTCTGTTGGTTACTTCGGTCTCGCCGTTTTCTTATGGATGAGCCACCAATGTAAAATTATGAGAGATATTCAAGTCTTCAAAGAACTCAGTGAATTTTGCTCCAGCAAACTACCGCCCATTATTTGTTATGATGGTCTGAGGTAAGCCGAACCTACAAATAATCGACTTTTAGATGAAGTCCTACACTTTTACTTCAGTAATTTTAGCCAGGGTTTCAGCCTCAACCCATTTGGTAAAGTAGTAAATTGCAACCAAGAGGAACTTTCATTATCCGGACACCACCAAAAAGCGGCCAAGTATATCCATCTCACATTGTGCAAATGGCCAAGGGAAACTCAAGGGGATAAGCTCGAAGGTCAGCCATCTCTAAATACTAGCATTTCTCTGACAACGGTCGCACCTTCTAACATAGTCCAAGGAGTCCCGATACAAGGTTGGCCAGTAATAGCCTTGCCGAAATAGCTTGTGAGATAGAGATCTGGCACTCAGATGGCTTTCACAAATTTCTTCATGTACCTCCCATAATGCAAAATCAGCCTCAAAGGATCAAAGGCATCTTAAAAGTGGTAGTGAAGATGACCTTTTGTATAATTTGCCCTCATAGAGGACATACCAGGAGGCCCAATTCCTTAATTTCTGGGCTTCTTTCAGGTCATGAGATAGGTCCCCGTCTTTGAAGTAAGTGACTAGTGGATCAATCTAGCTCGTCTAGTGCTCAACCTGCATCACAGACTGTGGTTCTTCCGAACTCGGGCATTTCAGGGCTTCGAAGAAAACCTCCTAAGGTAGTTCGGCTAGAGCCAGTTTGACCAATTTAGAAAGTGTTAGATATGTGTGCCCTAGAAGCCAGAATTGGTTGATACTTGTAATACACTTCTAACAGCAAAATTATAATTTTGACTATAAATAATAAAATGGGTTATTTTCTATCACATATGTGTATTTAGTGTCTATGATACATCCCTTGAGTTAATGGTAATGATAATTCTTATTTTCAAGAGTTGAAAATTTAAGACAAGAATTTTCATTATTAACTCATAAAATGCTCCTGACCATAGGATCATCATGAGGATGGTGATTGATCTGGAAGGTTAGTATACAATCATTTCTTTATAGTAGATGAGTCTTGAGTCTATGGTGTAGAGACACCGGAGCGAGAGTACAGGTACTCGTTAGAGAATGAGGGCACTGAGCGTGACCACCTCGAGTAGTCATAAGAAAGTCTACCTTCTCATCGATGACTGACTCGAAGCTGCAGTGGTGTGTCTGGTTCTTTGACCTGAGGTGCATCGGCAGTTCACCTTGAGGGTGTTATAGTTTGACTACACCATGACTCGGTCTCCTAGCCATTCGAAATCCTGAGGTGTATGTTGGCTATAGCATGTTCATTATAGGAATTGGATTGCACCAAGATGGAATCTATCTACCTCGGTGGATGAGGAGCAGCCCTATGATGATCATGAGAATCAAGTCCATAAGCCCATGGCCATGGCAGAGAGTGAAATAATAGAAAGAGTTTCTATTAAGGTTTTCACATCGGACTTGAATCAAATGATTAAATCATATGATAGAAATTAGGGTTTGACGAGTTCACCTTAACCCTAATCTGATCGGGCTCAAGATAGAAGAACTTAATCACACAAGTAGCTACACCGAGAGGTTCATTTTTCAGTTTTGATGGGTTGCCACCATATACTGCTAGGTGTCACTGATGGATTTTGGGAGCAATTAGAATGATTTAGATGATCGATCATTCTAAGTTGTCTGAATCAGAAGAGTTCTGATCCATCGAAAGGAGTTTCGATGATGTCGATGATGGAGATCATGACATATCCTCATTACCATATAGAACTGAACCTAACTGGATCACACAAACAAGGGTTTGGATCTGGATATCATCAATTGGACTAATCCAGTTCAATTGATTTGAATTAGATTCAATTAGGTTCAAGAAAATCATGCTAGCACATGATTGAGCCTAACATTCTTCTTTTTCTATCATTAAAAGTTATCTCGACTGAGCCAAATGAGTTTGTGCTCACTCAGGTACCTTTACCTGATCTGACTGGAGCTTGTCCAGGTCAGAAAAGGGTTGTCTTAATTTATGAGATAAATTTGAGACAACACTTGCCATTTTTCATCACCTGCTAATTCTTGTCCTTTGACTTTGGTCAAACATTGACCTTTGATCCTTGGATATCTATCCATGTATCATACACTTATTGGAGAGCAGATAGGGCCTTGTCTCCTTATTGGATTTTGGAAAGGAAGGGGCGCATGCCTAGGATGGCGTGGCCCATGGATAGGGATGCCTGGAGTCCCATATGGATGGGACTCCAGGTTGCTTCTTGGATTCAAACTAGGTGACCCTCACCTATAGACTTTGACCAGTCTTAGGCATCACCTAACAATGAATCTATGGATCTCTCATCTGATTGGATCAGGTGATGTCATCCCACCAATCATATTTAGATCCGATTGCTTGAAGCAACGTGATTGGCCGGGGTGATGTGGAATTGTGTGGCGCAGCAGGGTCCATATAAAGACCTGTCTGTGCCCAACTTTTATAGAACTTTCTCCTAGCCATGCCCCAAGACTACTCCTCTCCCTCCTACATGCCACCTTTCTAATCCTCTCTCTCCTCTCCATGCC
Source organism: Cocos nucifera (assembly GCA_006176705.1). Classification (NCBI taxonomy): domain Eukaryota; kingdom Viridiplantae; phylum Streptophyta; class Magnoliopsida; order Arecales; family Arecaceae; genus Cocos; species Cocos nucifera. The sequence goes on along the minus strand of QRFJ01001031.1, from coordinate 50,699 downwards.
CAAGGATAGTTGGGTTTCAGTTTAGTGCGATTCAAGCAAGAAACGACTGACGAGAAAGGAAGAAGGCAGCACTATTGCAGAGACGACTACTGATCTTCAGAAGGAGTTTTGAAGATCTTCCAAATTAGATCTAGATCTAATTTTTGGAGACATGATAAAGAAGGAGAAGATCTCTAGATCCAGTCTAAGTGGATACCGATAGAGGCCAGGCACTTGCATGGCTAGATCCAGAACCTTAGGCTATCAGTAGATCATCAATGGATAATCAGATTATCCATATCAAGGTAAAACTAATTTAGATTTAATTTAATTTAATTTTATTATTTATCAAATTATAAAATCAGATCTGAAAAATATCAGATCTAATTTGGATCTAAGAAAAAACTTTTGAAATATGCCTCTTAATCTAATCAGATTTGAACGAACCTGACCCAAAAAATCAGAATTTTCTCTTCAATTGGTATTAGAGGCAGGTTTACATAAAATTTATTTAGATCTAATTTAATTTAATAAATTAATAATTTTAGATATCACATGATATGTGATTTAATTTAAAATTAGAAAATTAAAAAATTAAAATTAATTAATCTAGATCTAATATGTATGAGATACATAACTAGACTAGGAATAAAATTATTCTGTGTAGTTTAGTATAATCATAATTTTTATTTGATTAAATATAATTTTAAAATTTATTTATTTATTATTTTTTGATCTTGTAAATGTTATAATCAAATTTGAAAATAAAAAATAAATTAAATTTAATTTGTTCATATGAGATATGATAGTTGCATGTTTAGACTAGTTGTAGAATAGTTTTACAATAGGGTCTAGATTAAATTTTTTTTGATCAGATTAAATTTAAATTTAATTTTTTAGATGATTATGAGATAATTTAGATCTTAAAAATATGCATGATATGATGCATACAAAACATATTTTAATTAGATCAATTTTTTTATACGAGATATATGCTTAGATCTAATTAGTTTTATAGATTAGTTGTATTTCTAATTAAGGCATTCCCCTTGGTCATCCGATCATAAGAACAAAGTAGGATTTAAAGACCCACTCCTTCCATTCGATGGGATGTTCTTATGATGTATAGGGATGTTGCACGTTCGTCCTTAATCAAAAATTGAAAACTTACTTTCTGCAAAACCCTAGATCCTGAAATCCTAGGATCTTATTTGCATGTTTTGTTTATGAACCCTAAACATAATTAAGAATTAAGATTATGAAACATATTAGGTCTAAAATTTAGAATTTTCAGATCTAAGATATGTTCATAAAATTAGGTTTGGGCTTAGGTAGCTCAATTAGGTCTAGCAGTTGATTAAACTGAATCAAGAGTTGGTTAGATGGAATCAACAATGCTTGAATTGACCAAGCCTAATAGGATTAAGTCGGGTCAAGATCGAGTCACGTGAGTGATCGATCAAACTATGACCTAATTAGGCTCAATGGTTAGAGTTTGGATTGTAGGCTAACCCGATTGGTTCTTGCTCAACAATTTAGTGTCTAAGGTAAGTTTGGTAGATACGATCGACTGATTTTTAATTGAGAGCTACTCGACTCGAATGCGTTCTTGTCGAGTTAATGGCATATCCCTTCCACCAATCTTATTTACCTGGCCATGTTTGTTGACTCAGTTCTGATCTGAGGTGGTCAATAATTTGAGCTAACCCATGCCACTAGGTTAGTCATAATGGTTATGACTATATCAAGTCTAGTTTAATAAGACCTAAATCAAATCTTCCTAATAAAAGATTAAGTCTAAGGTCTTCCAGCATTGTAGATGTGAGGGCTCTTCCTAGGGTTGATTATTCTTGATTGGTTACAGTAGCTCAGTTGCACCGGGAAGACGCAACCATGTCTATTAGGCATTGGATGCTACAGGCTGGAGGATAAATTGGACTTAATATTTTGGATATGGTGAGAGCTCTATTAGGAATTCAATCTGTGCAAATGATGGATCTGACTTAACTAAGAAGTAGATCAATATTTCAGACATGATGAGATTCATGAATTAAAGATCTAGTTTGGGTGCATCATGATTAGAGAATCATTGAATAAGAGTTGTTCACTCATTGGCTAACCCATCACCAATAACTGTTAGGTGAGGTGATGAGTCAGTTGGTAGGACCGCACCATCCATTAAAAATTAGTAATCATGGAGATTTTTGTATCTCTACAGAGGGAGTGTAGGGATTCGAAAAAATAGTGGGAGCTAATTTGTTTGAAAATAAAATTCCTAAATAAATTGGATAAGTCTTAATTACAATATCTAACTAGAAACTTTGACTCTCTACAGGAAAATGTCTGCATCCAACCCATTAGCACAAATCCTGGACACCCATTGACTGACCGAACTAAATTATAAGGATTGGCTTCGGAACTTTAAAATCATTTTGGGTTCTAAAAAGTTAACTCATGTACTGGACCAGGACCCACCCACCTTACTATCTATTGAGCAGAGAGCGTCTATGGATAAGTGGATAGATGATGATAATAAGGCCAGATACTACATGTTAGGCTCGATGTCTGATTAACTTCAGTGCCAACATGAAGATATCAGGACACTCACCAAATGTTGGCTCACCTACAGGAGATGTTTGGTGAACAGAGTCGTGCAGCCAAGTATCAAATCACTAAATGACTGTTCAAGGCTAAGATGCATGATGGACAGTCAGTCCAAGATCATTGTCTCATGATGATCAAGGACATGAATGAGCTTGAGAAGCTCGGAGTGGGTTGGACTTGGATCTGTAGAATGATATAATTCTGCAATCCTTGACTGATGCATATGGGCAGTTCATCATGAACTACCATATGCATAAACTTCAAAATTTTTTGGCCAAACTTATGAACATGCTGGTTACCACTGAGCTTTTCATGAAAGGTTCTAAAGGCTCAGTATTTTCTATGGAACAGACTTCTTCTAAGAGAAAGTCTTTTGAAAAGAAGAAGAAGTCTATAAAAAAGCAGAAGGTGGAAGGAGGAAAGAAGAAAAAGACAGAGCTGAAGAAGAAGGCCGCTGACAAAGAAAAGTATTTTCATTGCAATAATGACGGCCACTAAAAGCAGAACTGCCCTACTTACCTGGCCACCCTAAAAAAGAAGGAGGCAGGTCCTTCTGGAGGTATGCTCGTTATTGAGTCTAACCTTATGGTTTCTTCTGCATCCAGTTGGGTGCTTGACTCTGGTTCTAGTGCTCACTTGTGCACTTCCATGCAGGTTCTTGAGGATAGTAGGAGGCTAAGAGATGGTGAGATGGTGAGATGATTCTGCGCATCAAAAATAGAGCAAGAGTTGTTGCTATAGCCACGGAAACATATCCTCTTCGACTACCATCTGATTTAGACTTAGTATTAAAAGACTATTATTATGTGCCTACAGTAAGCAGGAATTTGATTTCTATTTCTTGCCTTGCATTAGAAGGCTATGTAATTAGTTTTCTTAAGGACCATTGTAACATTCTTTATGAAAGAAATAAAATTGCAAGTGGTTTTCTTATTAACGGTCTTTATCAGTTACATGTTGATGTATCTATTTTTAATTTTGAGCAAAATGTGAATGCCATAAAATCAAAATAAACTAGGGATAGTCTAAATGATAGGTATCTATGGCACCTAAGATTAGGTCATATAGTAGAAGATAGGATTAACAAATTGGAGAAAATTGGGCTATTGAGTTCGTTGACTTTCGAGTCATATCCAATTTGTGAATCCTGTCTTCATGGCAAAATGACTAAGCTCCCTTTTGTAGGACATGGGGAAAGAGCCACGGATCTTCTTGCCCTAGTACATACTGATGTGTGCGGCCCATTTGATGTGCCGGCTAGAGGCAACTTTAGTCTACTTCATAACCTTTATCGATGATTTATCTAGGTATGGGTATGTGTATCTTATGAGACATAAGTCTGAAGCTTTTGAAAAGTTCAAAGAATTCAGACATGAAGTAGAAAAGCAAACTGAAAAATCCATTAAGGTTCTTCGATCAGATCGAGGAGGTGAATACCTTAGTCGGAAATTCCTGGACTATCTCAAGAAAAATGGCATAGTCTCTCAATGGACTCCACCAGGAACACCTCAACTCAATGGGGTTTTAGAATGGAGGAATCGAACCCTATTAGATATGGTCCGATCCATGATAACTTTCATAGACCTTCCTGATTTTTTTTGGGGATACTGCTTGTTAACTGCAATATACTTACTAAATAGGGTTCCTTCTAAAATTGTTCCTACCACACCGTATGAGATATGGCATGGTAAGAAACCAAGTCTGAGTCATCTCAGAATTTGGGGTTGTCCGGCTCATGTCAAAAGACAACAAGCGGACAAGTTAGACTTTAGTTCCTTTAGAGCTCGATTCATAGGATATCCTAAAGAGTCATTAGGATATTATTTCTACATTCCAGAAGATCACAATATGATTGTGAGTCGACATGCCATCTTTCTTGAAAAATAGTTTATTCAAGATAGCGGCATTGAAAAGCAGATTAAGCTCGAAGAAAAAGTCTCACAAAAGCAATGAGCTAAGGACCAAATGGAAGCAAATCAGGTTGAGCCAATCTATACACTACTTCCTCCACCTCATGGATCAGAAAGGATTTTTCGTCCCCCTGAGAGGTATGTTGGTATTATTTTAGAGGATGTAGAGGAAATGTTCCTCGTAGGTAATAGGGTTCATGGTGATGAGCCCAAAACTTATAATGAGACGATATCAGATATCGACTTTGAGAAATGGTTAGAGGCAATGAAGCCAGAAATTGACTCGATGCACTCAAAATAAGTCTGAACTTTGGTAAATCCACTAGAATGTATAGTACCTATTGGGTGTAAATGGATCTATAAGAAAAAGATTGGTGCAGATGGAAATATGGAGACATTCAAAGCTAGATTAGTGGCAAAAGGTTATAGTCAACATAAAGGCATTGACTATCAGGATACCTTTTCGCCAGCAGCTATGCTAAAATCTATTCGCACATTGCTTACTATTCCAGCCTATTTTGAGTATGAAATATGAAAAATGGACGTGAAAATGACGTTCTTAAATGGATATCTTGAGGAAGATATCTATATGGAACAGTCGCTAGGTTTCACATCTAGTGATGATGATCATAAGGTTTGCAAGCTACAAAGGTCTATATATGGACTTAAGCAAGCATCTCGGAGCTGAAATACTCATTTTAATGATGTGATCAAATTATTTGGTTTCATCAAAAATGAGGAGTCATGTATCTTCAAAATGTTCAATGGGAGCACTGTTGTCTTCCTCGTATTGCACGTAGATGACATCCTCCTTATCGGGAATGATATTCCCATATTGACCATAGTTAAAATGTGGTTATCTAAAGAATTCTTCGTGAAAGATCTATAAGAAGCATCCTTTATTCTAGGAATTAAGATCTATAGAGATAGACCAAATAGGATGCTAGGACTTTCATAGAAGATGTACATAGAGGAAGTACTAAAGAGGTTTAGCATGAAAAATTCTAAGAGGGGTTTAGTACCCTTCAAGCATGGCATTCATCTTTCCAAGAAGATGTGCCCTAGCACACTTGAGGAAATAGAACGCATGAGCAAGATCCCTTATGCTTAAGCAATAGGGAGCCTCATGTATACCATGTTATGTACATGACCTGATGTAGCCCATGTCCTGAGTGTCATGAGCAGATATCAGTCGAATCCAGGTGAAAAACACTGGACTTCTATGAAATGTATCCTTAAGTGCTTAAGAAGAACTAAGGATATGTTGTTGGTTTTTGATAATGGAGAACTCCAAGTTCAGGAATATACAGACTTAGATTTTATGTCCGATGTAGATGATCGAAAGTCGACATCTGGAAGTTTGTTTCTATGCAATGGCGGAGCTATCAATTAGAAAAGTTTCAAGCAGACAGTGATAGCAGATTCCATCATGGAAGCAGAATACATCACTATGTCAGAAGCTACGATGGAGGCATTTTGGTACAAGAAGTTTGCCATAGAGATCAGAGTGATGCCATCAGATGCCATTCCTCTATACTGTGACAATAATGGTGCCATAGCCCTTGCTATGGAGCCGAGGTCTCACCAGAAATCCAAGCACATCAAGCGGTGATACCACCTCATCCATGATTACCTCAAGAAGTATTACGTCAAGGTTAAGATAGTGTTAGATATATGTGCCCTAGAAGCCAGAATTGACTGACACTTGTAATACACTTCTAGGGGCAAAATTGTAATTTTGACTATAATTAATGAAATGGGTTATTTTCTATCACACCTGTGTATTTAGTGTCTGTGATACATCCTTTGAGTTAATGGTAATGATAATTCATATTTTCAAGCGTTGAAAATTTAAGACATTAATAATCATTATTAACTCATAAACAGCTCCCGACCATAGGATCATCACTAGGATGGTGATTGATCCGGAAGGTTGGTGTACGATCGCTTCTCTTTAGAAGATGAGTCTTGAGTCTACGGTGTGGAGACACCGGAGCGAGAGTATAGGTACTCGTTAGAGAATGAGGCACTGAGCGTGACCTCCTCGAGTAGTCATTAGGGAGTCTACCTTCTCGTCAATGACTGACTCGATGCTGCAGTATATGTGTGGTTCTTGCGACGAATGCATATCAGTTCACCTTGAGCGTGTTATAGTTTGACTACACCATTATCGGTGCTAGCCATATGGAACCCTGAGATGCTGGAGCGAGCATTGTAGAACTGGGAATTGCTCAAGATGGGATCTATCTACCTCGGTGGTAGAGGAGCAGCCCTATGATGATCATGAGAATCAAGTCCTGAAGCCCATGGCCATGGCAGAGTGAAATAATAGAAAGAGTTTCTATTTAGGATTTTCACATTGGACTCGAATCGAATGATTACATCATATGACAGAAGACTAGGGTTTGACGAGTTCACCTTAACCCTAATCTGATCGGGGCTCAAGATAGAAGAACTGAATCACACAGGTAGCTGCACCAAGAGGTTCGCATTCAGCTCTGATGGGTTGCCACCATATACTGCTAGGTGTCACTGGTGGATTTTGGGAGCAATTAGAATGATTTAGATGATCGATCATTCTAGCTGTTCGAATCAGAAGAGTTCTGATCCATCGAAAGGAGTTTCGATGATGTCTATGATAGAGATCATGACATATCCCATTACCATACAGAACTGAACCTAACTGGGTCACACAAACAAGGGTTTGAATCTGGTGATCATCAATTGAACTGATCTAGTTCAATTGATCTGAATGAGATTCAATTAGGTTCAAGGAAATCGTGCTAGCACTCGATTGAACCTAACGTTCTTCTTTTACTATCATAAATAAGTTGTCCTGACTGAGCCAAAGGAGTTTGTGCTCAATCAGAGGCCTTCATATGGTCTGACTGGAGGTTGTCCAAGTCAGAATAGGTTGTCTTATTTGTAAGACATTACCTGCCATTTTTGGTCACCTGCCATTTCTTGTTCTTTGACTTTGGTCAAAAGTCTACCTTTGACTGGTCAAACGTTGACCATTCACCCTTTGACTTTTGACCACATGTCATGCACCTATTGGAGAGCTGGTGGGGGCTTGTCCCCCTGCCAGAACCTGGCAAGGAGAAGGGCGCACGCCAAGGGTGGCGTGAGCCCAAGTAGGAGGCGCCTAGGAGTCCTTGTTGGACAAGGACTCCACCTCCCTTTAGGATTCCAATTAGAGTTCTACTAAGAATCCAGTTTGACTGGTCTTAGGCGCCCTCTAAGGAGGAATCCAGGGGTCTCTTTTTCAACCAATCAGATTTAGATCTGATTACACAAAGGGTTGTGATTGGTTGAGAGGAAGAAGAGTTGGATCACGCTTAGTCTATAAATAAGACCCTGCGCCCAACCCTAATCCTAAGTCTTATTGAAAGAGATTTCCCACGTCCAAGGCTGCCTCTCCCCTCCTTCTCCATGCCATACTCTCTTCTCCCCTTGCTCTCCACGTCCAAAAGTGTTTTGGACTTAGTTTGGTGCGATTCAGATCAAGGAAAGGCGATCAAAAGCAAGAAGGCTGCGCTGCTGCAAAAGGACGACTGCAGATCTTCAAAAGAGTTTTGAAGATCCTCCAAATCAGATCCAGATCTGATTTTTGGAGGTGTGATAGAGAAGAAGAGGTTCTCCAGATCCAACCTGAGTGGATACCGGTAGAGGCCAGGCGCTTGCGTGGCTAAGATCCAGAACCTTCCGCTACAATCAGGATCATCTACAGGGTAATAGGATTACCCAAATCAGGTAAATTAAATTTGATTTAATTTATCTTATTTTATTTTATTTGTTAAAATAATAAGAATCAGATCTGAAACATATCAAGATCTGATTGAGATCAAGAGAAAAAATTTTGAAATATATCTCTTGATCTAATCAGATCTGGACGAACCTGGACCGGGAAATCAGGATTTCCCTTCATCTATATATGAGGCCAAGAAACCTTCAGGAAGATCCACTCTTTCTTCAGGGGAGCTCGATTGCAACCATGGAATGCTGGCTTCATTTTGCTCAGGTTTGACATCATCAGGAATTATGCACTCAACTATGAAGTCAGCCAGTATCTGAGTCTTGGTTGATGGCCGGGGTTGGTAGTTGATGTCGAACTCTTTGAGCTTAATTGCCCACTTTGCAATTCTTCCCGAGGCATCCATCCGGTGAAGGACTATCCTGATTGGTTGGTCTATGAGAAGCATTATGGTATGCCCCTGGAAGTAGGGCCAAAGTCTCCTAACTATAATCAGAAGAGCGTAAGTTAATTTTTCTAATTTAGTGTACCTAGTCTTCGCATCTCTCAAGACTCAGCTTATGTAGCAGATTGGTCGTTACACTTTTGCCTCTTCCTTGACTAGGATAGCTGCCAGCACCATCGAAGAGACCACTAGATAGAGGAATAACTCTTCTCTAGGTTTAGGCTTGTACAATAGAGGAGGCAAGCTGAGGTAGTTCTTAAGCTCTTCAAATGCTTGCTGACTTTTCGTAGTCCAACAGAAGTTCTTTGGTTGTTTAAGGACTTGGAAGAAGGGCATGCATCGCTCGGTTGACTTTGAGACAAAACAATTCAAAGATGCCACCTTTCCAGTCAGATGCTGAATTTTTTTTATTGATCTTGGAGCAGTCATCTCCTGTATAGTTTGGATCTTCTCTGGGTTAGCTTCGATGCCACACCTTGACATCAAGAATCTCAAGAATTTTTTTGAGGATACCCTTAAGATGCATTTGATCGGATTTAGCTTCATTTTGTACTTCCGAAAAGCATTGAAGGTCTCCTCAAGATCGGCAACATGATTGATTAATGTTTGGCTATTAACAAGCATGTCATCCTCATAGACCTCTATGTTGTGGCCGATCTACTCTTTAAAAATTTTATTGATCAGACGTTGATAGGTTGCGCTTGCATTTTTAAGTCCAAAAGGTATTACCCTACAACAATAAAGACCACAATTAGTAATAAAAGCAATTTTCTTCTCGTCCTCTATTGCCATCCAAATTTGATAATACTCGAAGAAGGCATCCATGATGGTGAGAAGCTCATGGCTCGAGATTGCATCTACCAGTTGATCGATTATGGGCAGGAGGTAGCTATCCTTTGGATAGGCTTTGTTCAGCTTCTTAAAGTCAATGCACTTTATTCACATGCCGTTGGCCTTTTGACCAGGACCACATTGGAGACCCAAGTTGGATAATTGACTTTCCAAATAAATCCAACTTTAAGGTGCTTGTCTACTTCCTTTGATATCACCTTCTATCTTTTTGGTGCATGGCCCCAAATGTTTTCCTTCACTGGTCAGTACTTAGGGTTAACAGCCAACTGATATTCCATGACCTCAGCATATCTACTGGAAACCCAAGCAAAGATATCGACATTCCTTCGTAGGAAAGCGACGAGCTATTCTCGGACTTCATTTCTTAAGTTGGAGCCGATCTGCACCATATGCTCTGCATCCCCATCATTCAAGGGGACAGTCGTAAGGTCTTCCATGGGTTCACCCTACTCTTCAATAAGGTCATTGCGAACATCCAGTACATCAACTAGGCAAGGGTCAAATTGGCCGCTCTCCTGCAAAGCAATGGAATACCAGTGTCTTGCTTGTTAGATGTGTAACCTAGAAGCTAGATTGGCTAAATACTTGTAATACACTTCTAAGGATAATTTTATAATTTTGATTATAAATTAATAAAATAATTATTTTCTATTATAGTGTGTATTTAAAGTATCTATGACACATCCTTTGAGTTAATGATAATGGCAATTCATATTTTCAAGAGTTGAAAATTTGAGACATAAATTTTCGTAATTAACTCATCAATAGCTTCCGATCGTAGGATCATCATGAGGATGGTGATCGATCTAGAAGGCTGGTGTACGATCGCTTTCTTAGGATAGATGTATTTTGAGTTTATGATGTGGAGACATCAAAGTAAGAGTATAGGTACTCATTAGAGAATGAGGGCACTAAGCGTAACCACCTTGAGCAGTCATAAGAAAGTCTACCTTCTCATCGATGACTAACTCGATGCTGCAATGGCGTGTCTGGTTCTTTGACATAAGGTGCATCGATAGTTCACCTTGAGGGTGTTATAGTTTGACTACACCTAACTCGATCTCCTAGCCATTGGAATCCTGAGATGTATGTTGGCTATAGCATGTTCAGTGTAGGAATTGGATTGCACAAATAGAAGATCTATCTACCTTAGTGGATGAAGAGTAGCCCTATGATAATCATGAGATTGAGTCCTTAAGCCCATGGCCATGGTAGAGTGAAGATGATAGAAAGCATTTTTATTAGAGTTTCACATTGGATTCGAATTGAATGATTAATTCATATGACAGATATTGGGTTTAACAAGCTTACCATAATCCTAATCTAGTTGGGGCTCCAGATAGAAGAACTCAATCACACATGTAACTACATTGAGAGGTTCATTTTCAATTCTGATGGATTACCACCATATACTGCTAGATGTCATTGGTGGATTTTAGGAGCAATTAGAATAATTTTGATGATCAATCATTCTAATTGTATGAATCAGAAAAGTTTTGGTCTATCGAAAGGTGTTTTGATGATGTCGATGATGGAGATCGTTACATGTCTCATTACCATACATGATTGAACCTAACTGGATCACACAAATAAGGGTTTGGGTTTGGATGTCATCAATTGAGCTAACCCAATTTGATTGATTTGAATTAGATCCAATTAGGTTCAAGGTAATCGTGCTAGCACACGATTGAGCCTAACCTTCTCCTTTTGTAATCTTTCTGATTCATCGCAACTGAATCAAATTTGATTTGACTCATTTCTATATTTTGAATAGATTTATTTTTTCTGATTGGAATAAGACTAGGTCAAATTAATTATAGAAATTAAATCCATTCATAGTCAAATTGGATTAGGTCAAAAGTTGACCTAATTGAGAGAGTTGAGGGTCACTTGATCAGAGGCTTCTAGAAAATTCTCTAAAAATTAGTTTGCCTAATTTTTGGATATGTGGCAGGGCTCGAGCATGCTATGGATGTGCCAAATTTTGTAATTTATGGTAAAGTTTTGATTGAGTTATGATAGAGTTTGATTTGGATCAAACTCTTGAAGGGAGGAGTCTCATGTGCCATGGACTCCTCATCCATTCTTCATGCCACATTAGGAAGTGTTTTGGGTGACCAAACTTGTTGAAGACCAGGTTAAGGATGTGGGCTATTAGGTAGGAGTCCTAAGTAATCAAGCAAACAAGTTGCTTGATTACTTAGGAGTCTTAGATGGCACATAACATAAAAACCCTTCTCACACCATAATTGATGAAACGTAAGAAATATTTTCCCACGCCCAAAAGGCCATCACCCCTTCCTTCCATACCCTCTCTAATCATCTCTCTCTCCTTCTTCTATATGCCAAAGGTTAGAAATAAATCTTAGAAGAAGATCCAATTAATAGTGAGAAGATTTCATCATCTATGCAATGGTGTTCGTGAGATAGATAGACTGCCTTCAGAAGTTATTTTGAAGGGTTTTAGATCAGATCCAGATCTAATCTTTAAAAAAAATATTTACAATGAGAAAACGTCTAGATCCTGCCCGAGTAGATATCCATAGAAGCTGGGTGCGTGCGTGGCTCCTTCCAAAATCTCAGGATAGATCAAGATCATCGTAGGATAATCTGATTACCTAAAATAGGGTATAAAATTAAATTAGATTTAATTTTTTTTTAAGTTTAATATTAGGTCATAAAATATTATATTTGAGATATCTCAGATCTGATTATGATCTTAGAAAATTTTTTTTTGAAATATTCCTTCAGATATGAACGATCCTGTGTCGTGAAATAGGATTTCTCCTTTATTATCGAGGCTTGATCTCTCCTAATTTTCCTAATTTTGTTGCTTATTGGAAATTTTATTTTTAAATAATAGGTCAATACCATAGTTTGGAGTGCATTTAGATCAGATCAGCCAAGAATTGCATTATGGATCGATTGAGCTTTCACTACCACAAAGCTGACTAGTGCTCGAGCTCATTTTGGGTGTGGCCCTACAGCCACAGTCAATGTTATTATTCCTTCAACTGGCACGGCATCGCCAGTGAAGCTCACCAATGGAGAATTTATAGGTCTCAGGTAATTATTAGGTATAGACATTTTGGAAAAAGAACCATAAAATAAGACATCGATAGAGCTTTCATTGTCTACTAAAATATGGCGCACATCATAGTTAGTAATATTTAAAGAGATTACAATCATGTCGTTGTATGGGAACTGAACTCCTTGGGCATCTTCGTTGGTAAAAGCTATGGGCTCCTCAGTCCTCTATCTCTTCACAGGCTCTGCTAACTCATTGGCCTCCCCCCATCGGAGTCCCCTAGAGATGGTGTTGATGATGCCGAGAGATGGCCAATGTCCTGGCTGCTCCTCACTCCTCGATGGTTCTGGTTGCGATAGTGTCCTTGACCAATCTCTCATTACCTTGGGTCGACGTCATAGAAATTGACCTAGCCGACCTTGCTTGATGAGCTCCTTGATCTCATCTTGGAGCTGAATGGATTCTTCAATATCATGATCGTGATCACGATGGTAAAGATAGTACTTATTTGGATTATGCTTGTCAGGATGAGTGCGCATCCTCTTCGACCTCGATAGTTGTTCCTTGATCTCTATTAGTACTTGAGTTTTTAGAACATTAAGGAGGGTGTAATTATGGAACTTTCTGAGGGGGGGCTGATAGGAATGCGATGTTGTCATTAAGACACTATGTTTATCAGTTTAATTCAACTTCTTAAAATAATTAAAAATACGTAGATAGCAGTGAGCTGGATCGAATCCATAGGGAAGGTAGTATTTTTAGATTTAAAATCATTGATTTTTGAAAAAAAAGAAAAGAAAAAAAATTTGAAATTAAAAGTGAAGTCGAAAAACAAAAATTAATGGGTGTAGAAATTTAAACTTGGTACTAAGATCTACTAGTTAGATCTTAGCATCTACTTGCAATAAAATAAAAAGCAATAATTAAAGTATAAAAATTAAATTACAATAAAAATAAAGAGCTGAAACTAAAGTACAAAAAATAAAATTTTTATTAATTAAAATTTTAGAATTTAAATACATAAAATTTAAAAATAAAATAAAATAAAATAAAATAGCCTGATCTCTGATCTTGGATCGGCATGGGTGGAAAAATGGTGTAGAAGCCCAGCTTTTTCTCTTGATATCAGTTGCCTCGAAGCAACCATTAACCCAAAGCCTTGCTTCACCCTATACCAAAGCTTTACCTTGACCGAAGATGATGATTTCTAGAGGCCTAGGATCCTTTTTATAGAGCTAGGAGGGCTGGAGAGTTTTCTTCTAGGCAATGTGGGATTAAAGAGCTCTTTGATTGTCAAAATATGAAAAAATTTGAGTAAAAATTGGATTAAAAAAAGTTTTAGATGAATTCTGCTACTTTGGATGAAATCTGGCCGTCAATAGGAATCCAACAATCCAAAAATCATCAAAATTGGATGTGTATCAGCTCAGATCAGGTCAGATTAAATTATGGCCGTCTGATCAGACATTGATGGAGGAAATCTAATCGTTGATCATGTGTCGAAAGTCTTGATCACCGTCGGGAGTGTTCTGGGCCATCGAATCATCCTCTGGATCGAGCATCGTCATTGGATGGTGATCCGTGCGATGTCTAATGTAGAAAAACTTCTCCATCGTCTGATCTTAACTGCAAGCTACTAGAGCCATCCAATCGTGCCTTTACTATTGCCATAGACCGGATGCACCATACACCATAATCGATCAGCGCTTGCTGCTTTGATGCGAAATTACCTTTTTATCCTGTAGATCGTGACAGATTTTCTGTGAACCCTTTAAGGGTCTAGGTCCACCACGTGTCGCTTCATGATTCACCGATTTCTGCTGAGCTGATGGTTTACACCTGAATCGTGAACCGACTGGTGGCTTCTATGGCTGACTCGACTTTGATGGCTTGGCTTAGCTTGCAAAGCAGCTTGAGCCATTTTTCTTTTTTTATTTAATTTTTATTTTTTTTATCTTTAGAAATTCATATCTTCTCTATTTTAGCTCCATTTTGCTTAAAATTTATTTTATTGTTATCAAAAGAATGAGCTCTTTTTATTGATTATAAAATTTTATTTTTATTTTTTTTATTTTTTTAATTAATTTTTAATTAATAAAAATATAAATTTCTTAAAAATATATATAAATTGATCATTAATTCTTAAAAAAATAATATAAATTAATTAATAAATTAATATTTTTATTAATGAATTTATGGTACTTATCACACCCTCCAACTTAAGCTTTGCTCATCCTTGAGTAAAGAAAGAATTTAGTTTAAAATACCTTTTAACTTTAGATTTTTGAATTTTACCTGAGTAGTTTCAAAATGGCCATTGATATTCAGTAGAACTTAAGTGAAATATATCATTGGGATATTAATACTTATCAATAAAAAAATTAAGTGAGGAATATTAAATTTTTTTAAACTTTTTCTAAATTATCCCACCTTTATCTCTGATTTGTCTAAACTTTTATATAGGCAAGTGTATTGCTACTTCCGCCCTTCATTTATTAATTTTTATTTTCATATTGCCCATTTTTTGATGCGAATATCATTGCTTACTTAGGCAACGGAACCCGATTACTCGATGGAAAATCAATATTTTTTTCTTAAACATTGTACCACTATTGAGTATCTTAACCCCTTAAGCTTTCTATTTGATCCATGTAGCGAGTCTTAGGTTAATGACTTCCAAACTAGTTGACTTTAGGGCACTAGGTATAGAATATCCCTCGGACTTACTAGCTTTAATCAAACAGGCTACGAATTAAGACTAGCTTTACAACGAGCTTCTTTTCCCTTCCCATCTTTTGATGCGAAACTCAATGCTTGCTTAGGCAAAGAGATCCGATTACTCAATGAGATGTACTTGAAAACTATTTTATTTAATTTTTTTTATAAAAAAACTATTTTATTTATTTTTTTTATATGAAGAAACTTATAGTTATCCTACATAAGCCTATAAAAAGTAGACTTTTCTTTGATGTTAGTAGAAAAAAATTAGAAATGCTCTAAGAAATTTTTTTTTATGTTCTAGACATCATTCTTTATTGAATTTTTTTAATACTTAATTCCTTAATATCTCACAAATTCTCTGATTTGTACATCAATTTTTTTTTAAAAATGCTTAGTTTAATTCAATTCTTAAGCATAATCAAGTGTCTAAATACTAAATACTAACTTTTTTGAGGACTTTAAATTTTAAAATTTTATTTTTCTCTCTCCCAACTTAGTCGACAATGTCCTCAATGGACATAAAAAAATAAAGGGTATAATAAAGAACATGAAAGAATACACCTAACTATATTTTTGGTCCAGCACGTGCCTTTGAAAATTAAGCTCTTCCTCCAACTTATTCAAATTATCCTAAAAAAAAAATCAACTAAAAAGATAAATTAAACTAAAGAAAACTAAATATTAGGTTACCTCCCAACAAGCACTAAGTTTACCATCTTCAGCCAGACATAATGCAGCTTACTATCCTATATCAAATAATGGATTGACAAATTTCAATGGTTTTAGATTATCAATCTTAGAAAGTTGATTTATAATCTTATTATTGATATATTCATTATTAATTATGGGAACATAATTTGTGATCCCATTCTCAGACCCATGTTTATTAAGAATTTCTCCTATTTGTTCTTCTAAAATGCTCATGAATTGAGTTTTTGTATTAGGAGTTAAGTTTGATTCAATGGGTGCTGGAAGGGTGACTAAAGGCGATTTTAATTCTGGAGGTAAATTAATGTGATCTTGCTTAAACAACTCCATTGCATGCCTCTTGATTTTTGTAAGAAGAACCAGCTTCTAGGGTTGAAGGGAATAGGACATTAGGTTTATAAGTCTCGGGTAAATCATCTATTCTCTTTTCTCCTTTTTCTATCTCATTTAAATTGGAACTAGCATTAGTACTAATTCCTAGCTTGGATTCTTCTATGTGGTTAGTCTCAGTACTAACCAATTTTTCTAAATTTTTATTTTGACTAGCATCAATACTAGCCTCTCTCACCTAGTCTTGGTATGGGTCCATAAGAATCCTATAGCTTTTAAGTTCAAAAATTATTTTGGCATTCTTAGATTGGAGATTTTTAAGTGAGATATTAAATTGATAACTTGGTCCAGATAGTTGATCGACATTAGGTGGATTGTTTGAAATTGGTAGGCTCAATAATTGACCTAGTTCTCTCCTTATGTTAGATTCAACTAATTATCCAATTTGAGCTTCTAGCCTAGTGATAGATTGCTGTTGAGTCAGAATCAATTATTGAAGTTGGTTAAATCTATCGTCAGCTAAATTGATCTATTGAGGAGGTGGGTATGAGGGCTGATTATAATGTGGTGGCTGAAAAGGCTTATTAGGCTGACCTCTGTTATAAGCATAGTTTTGGTATTAAGGTCTATTCTCATAATTTTGCACTGATGGAGTTTGGATCTGAGCCTGAGTCTGTTATGATTTCCAAAAAGAATTAGAATAGTTTCTCCAGCTAGAGTTATATGAATTTAAAAATGAATCATTAACTGGTTTGGAGTAGCCTTTAGCAGCTTGGACTTGTTCTTGGATAAAAGATGGAAACTGTGTAGTCGTAGGACATTCATTCACATGATGAGTTGGGCTAGCATAGATTGAACAAATCTTTTGATAATTAAAAGATGATATGAATTATGCAGGAGATTATTGACCTAGGGTTAGGATTTGATCTAATTTCTGAGCAAGAAAGTCCACTTTATTTATCAAATTTGAATCAGTCTTAGGACTAGATTCTAGATGTTTAAATTCATGGATCCCTACCCAGGTTTGGTAGAAGGATAATGAAGCATGATTAATTGAGCTTTCACTCAAGATTTCAAATAAGGTATAAGCTTCCTCCTCACTCTTGTTCATGAATGCACCTCCATAGGATGCATCTACCATCTGTCTATATTCATCCCCTAAACCCTCATAGAAAGCTTGAACTATTTGCCACTTAGATAGGCCATGGTGTGGGCATTTTCTAAGAAGTTTCTTAAGTCTCTCCCATGACTCATGAATCTGTTCTCCTAGAAGCTGAGCAAATCCAGTGATAGCTAGCCTCATAGTATTGGTTCGATCTATGGAGTAAATTTTTTTAAGAAATTCACTTTGCAAGTCAGCCCAAGTTTTAATTGGTCTTCCTATTATGCCAAGCTAGTAATTGGCTTTATCTTTTAATGATAAGAAAAATAAAATTAGTCTGAGGGTATCATTAGTTAAATTTTGAATTTTTATCATAGAATAGATTTCTAAGAATTCATCCAGATGTTTGTAAGGATCTTCATTGATGTTCTCATAGAAAGATGGGAGCATCTGGATTATGATCGGCTTGATCTTATAGTGGGTAGCATGAATTTTAGATAATTAGATACAAGTCGATGGGTTATAGATGGAAGAAATAAAGTATTTCGTCATCTGCTTAGGTGGTTCTCTAAAATTTTCAACCATTTGGTTATTAGATTTAATACAATTAAGCCTTTTAATTTTATAGTTGGGTTCAACCAGATCAGGTAAAGCAATTTTCTACCATGCATGCACTAGTGCAATTCTAACGTATGGTTCAAAAAAAATTTTGGCATATTTTTTATATTTTTTATTATTTTATTATATTAAAAATTAATTTTTTTAGTTATTTTATTTATTAATTTTAATTTTAATTTAATTTAATTATTATTTTTATTTTTTTAGTTAGTTTAATTTAATTTTTATTTTATTTTATTTTATTTTATTTTTAGAGAAGAAAGAAGAAGAAAGAAAGAAGAGTTCTAAAGAAGGGGTCCTAAGAAGTCCTAGAACTAAGAAGAGAGACAAGAATTAGGTTTAATTAGGTTTGATGTTGGATTAGCAATCAAGTTGGATCAATCAATCCTGACTATGGTTATCCTAGATCTAGACAGCTCCTAACTGCTAAAGTCATCTTCAACTCCTCCAAGTATAGGATCAGCCAATTAACTAGCCAAGTAAGTGTAAGGTCGGTGGGAGTCCCACCGTTGCTTGCCTTAGACACCAATTATGCTTGGTCAAATAAGCGAACGGAACCAATTAGAAACCACCTTCTTTCGAGCTCAGTCATCTCTGAATCACTTTTTTAGACACCAGTCAAATTGACTAATCCTAACCTGATTCAACTCTTAGGGTTCCTTATCCTATTGAGCTCGAGTTCCTAGGGCCGATGTCTAATTGATTTTAAAATTAAAGGCTTAGGTCAATGTATACTGGATGTTGGTTGGATTGTTTGTGGACCAAGGAAGGGTGATCAAATCTCCTATCTTATCTTATTTAATTGGGTTGTGCCCTTAATTTAGTTTAATATGAATATGCATAAAAAAAAATTCAATCAAAGGGTTCTATACAATTTAAACTAGATGCATGCAACTAATTAAATTCTAAAAGACTTATCTTACCTCCAACAATCATCAAAAAAGTAAAAAAAATAAAAATAAAATTAGTATATACGATGCATGCTCTAAAGCAGTTAGAATTTTTAATCTTATCATGAGATTTTTAATTAGATTTAAATGGATATTTTTTAAATTAATTTAAAAATAAAATAAATAAATAAATAAAAAAAAGAAAAGAGGACTAGAGTTAGGATTGATCTCACCATGATTAGATGCTTTCTTCCTTTTCCCCTTTTTTTCTTTTCTCTTTTTTTCTATAAAATAAATAAATAAAAAGTTAGTAAGCAATATTTAAAAAAAATATTTATAATTAATTTATAAAAAAATTAGAAAAAAAAATAGCATCTATTCCTTCCCTAGCAATGGTGCTAAAAACTTGATAGAAATGCGATGTTGTCCTTAAGACATCATGTTTATCAGTTTAATCCGACTTCTTAAAATAATTAAAAATACGTAGATAGCAGTGAGTTGGATCGAATCTAGAGGGAAGGTAGTATTTTTAGATTTAAAATCATTGATTTTTAAAAAGAAAAAGAAAAGAAAAGAATTTTGAAATTAAAAGTGTTGTCGGAAAGCAAAAATTAAAGGGTGCAGAATTTTAAATTTGGTACTAAGATCTACTAGTTAGATCTTAGCATCTACTTGCAATAAAATAAAAAGCAGTAATTAAAGTGTAGAAATTAAATTATAACAAAAATAAAAGCTAAAAATTAAAATATAAAAAATAAAATTTTTATTAATTAAAATTTTAAAATTTAAATACATAAAATTTAAAAAAAATAAAATAAAATAGCCTGATCTCTGATCTTGGATCGGCATTGGTGGAAAGATGGTGTAGAAGCCCAGCTCTTCTTCTCGGCGACGCCAAGTTGCTTTCGAAGCAGCCATTAACCCATAGCCTGGCTTCACCCTACCAAAGCTTACTTTCAAAGCTTTACCTTGATCTAAGATGTTGATTTCTAGAGGCTTAGGGTCCTTTTTATAGAGCTAGGAGGGCTAAAGGATATTTTTTCTGAAGGCAATATGGGACTAATAGCTCTTTGTAATCATCAAAATATGAAAGAAATCTGAAGTAAAATTTGAATCAAAAAATAGCTCTGATATGAATTCTGATAACTGCTCTGGATGAAATTAGAGCCATTCAATAGGAATCCAACGGTCCAAAAATCATCAAAATCAGATGAGTATCAGCCTAGATCAGGTCGGATTAAATTTCTGGCCGTCCGATCGTGCATTGATGGAGAAATCTGACTGCGGAATCATGCATCGGGAGTCCTGATCATCGCTAGGAGTGTTCTGGACCATCGGATCATCCCCTGGATCGAGCACTGCCATTCCGATGGCGATCCGGCATGAAATCTAGAAACCAAATCAGAGTTGGAATAAACTCCTGACCACCCTTTGATCTTGACCGCAAGCAACCACAGCCGTTCGATTCGTGCAATTACTGTTCCCATGGACCGCGTGGAACCGGACTGTACCGCACACCACAACCAATCAGCTGCTCGCTACTTTGATGTGAAAAGACCAAAATATCCTATGAGACTGTAATGGATTTCTGTAGAACTCTTTAAGGGTCCTAGGTCCACCATGTGTCGCTTTGTGATTCGTCGCTTTCTGCTGAGCTGGTGGTCTACGCCTGGATCATGGACCGGCTGATGGCTTCAACGGCTGAGTCGACTTTGATGGACTTGGCTTGGCTTGGTGGCTTGGCTTACGGAGCCGGCTGAGCCATTTTCCTTTTTTAATTTAATTTTTATTTATTTTATTTCTTTAAGAAATTTATATCTTTTTCCATTTTAGTTCCATTTTGCTCAAAACTTAATTTATTGTTATAAAAAAAATAAACTCTTTCTATTGATTATAAAATTTTATTTTTAAATTTTTATTATTTTTTAGTTAATTTTTTAATTAATAAAAATATGAATTTCTTAAAAATATATATAAATTGACCATTAATTCTTAAAAATTAATATAAATTAATTAATAAATTAATATTTTTATTCATAAATTTATGATACTTATGAGGGGCCCTATCGAGCCCTCCTATCGAGGCTTCTTTACTTTCAATCTCGAGGAGGAGTTCGGGCTCGCTTGCACTCAAGAGGAGTTTGGGAGCGGAGCCAAGCTTCACTCGACTTTCTTTTAGTAGTGGGCATACTTGATCTGCCCGCATGTCGCTCTCCTACGGTTTCACTATCCTTAGCCTTGAAGGCCTCTTCTGTCCGGGCATAACTATCAACCAGAGCCAGCATATCAAAAAAATCCCTAGGGTACTTCTTCTTCAGGGCAAACAGCAGGTCATTCTTTTGAAGGCTGTCCTTTAGTACGTTCATTGAAATCGATTGGTCCAAATTTCGAACCTCTAGAGTAGTACCATTTTATCGGATGACATAGGTCCGGACGGACTCTCCTTCCTTCTACTTGATGTTGATGAGGAAGTTCAAACCTTATCAGGGGCATTGGCTACTGACGAAGTGAGCCACAAATTCATGGCTTATCTTATCAAAAGAAAAGATAGTACTCAACTTGAGGGCCGAGTATCAGTTCTTGACTGCTCCTTTCAGGATGGATGGAAAGCTCGACACAGAATGGCATCTGGTGCACCATGGAGCAACATCATTGTTCAAAAGGCCTCTAGGTGGTCAACCGGATCAGCAATTCTGGCATAGCTCTCAAATTGGGGGAGTTAAAGTTCGACGAGATTGGCTCCTGCATGATCTACTGGGAGAAAGAGGATTGGTGTAGATATCTTTGCTGTGGAAGGAGGGAGCGTGGTGGAGTTCCTTGATCTGCTAGCTCATCTCCATAATTTTTGGCCTAGGAGGTCCTCACGATCGCAGATCTCCAATGTCTTCTGGCAGAATGAGAGCAAAGTCCCCTCAGGGGTTGAATCATGATCAAAGCAAGGGCTCTCCGGCCTCTGCTTTCCTTTTTCAAAAGTTACAAGCTGACTCATCCAAGTTGATCACCCCCAGACTAGATACTGGGGTTTTGATGAGAGCCGCTCCGATCGGACCGGTGTGGGAGCCTGCTGTTGCATGGACTGCACTGCTTCAGTGAGGCTCCTGACCTGCTAGACTAGTAGGTTGAATTATTCTGCATCCACTATCGTTGTCGATAGAGTTCGAGATGCTAGAGATGAAATAGGAGTAGACAGATCTGGATGAGATTTGGCCATAGAGGTGGTAGATCATCAAGTCAAAGCTTTCCGGGGAGGTACCTTTCCAAGAACAATCGAAGAAGAAAGGCTTTGAAGGAGAAGAAGAAAAACTTCTACTGAATACTCCTTTGATAACAAGGGATTAATAGATGAGGGCCTTTCTCTAGCATCAATTCTGTTGGTGCAAAATTTGGTTGACGTCGGATTTGAGGTCGGGATCGAAGAAGATGAGGTTGCCATCGGTGACCTACAAAATAAGTCTCATTCGGAGTTGAGGATGGTGGCTCCGATAAGACCCTTCGATGATCAAGTCAGCTCTTTCCGCTAACAGAAATGGAGTATTCAGAGAGGTTTTAAGTAGAGTTTTGAGGTAGAAGATGAGAGCTTAGGAAAGAAAGCATATTTGGAGGGTCTCTTATATGGATGAAGCTCGTAACAAACTAATGGTGAAAACTGTACCTATCTAGTAGTGGACTATTTGGGGCCACGTGGGGTTTGTTATGGAGGATGGTATCTGTTATCATGACATGCCAGTCTTTTGGGACTTAACAGTCGAGGTTCGGATGGGGTAGCTATAGGTGGTGAAGAGCTCATAGTTATTGTTGTTCCAGAGGTGTTTAGGGATTCTCAAGATCAACCATGCCTTGACTGTTATTTGCTATATTAAGAGTAAGTGCTGAGGTTCTTTTAGGCAGCTGGGAGGGTACTTAAGAGATCCTACTGAGAGAGTCTAGAGGAAGCTTGACTGAGTGGAGTCCCTTTGGCAACTGGGTGGGAAGTCCGGAACGAATTCAACTTATGGAGAAGTTCGATGGAAGAAGAAGTCCGGTAGGAGTTCAACTGATGGAGAAGTTTGATGGAAGAAGTTCTAGAGAAGTTTGACTGATGGAGAAGTTTGATAGAAGGAGACTCTCAAGATAAAGCATTTTAGTTTGTCTGGGGGAGGTTCTATCAGTCGAAGACTCTTAAGATGAGATTCGATGGTGATAGCGATACTCAATTTGAGGAAGATCCGGTAGGAAAGATGTTCGGCCAGCTTCCAAGCTAGCCATGCTAGACTACTCGGGGGTGAAACCTCAGCACTTCAACTGCTCAAGCGACTGATCTCACTGTTCAAGTTCGTCTGAGGGAAGCTTGACTAGAGAGGGTCATCTGGTCATCTATTTACGACAGAGGAACCTGATTGCCTTTACTATTCAAGCTCGTCCAAGCGGAACTCATAACATCTTACGAATTTTGGAGTTGATCAACATAGCTGAGAGAATTACCTGGCGATCATGAGTTGAAGGTCGGCCACTTCAGAGTGAACTAAAACTTGAAGGCCTTTACAGGTCGGAGCCCAGCAATGACCCTTGCCATTGGATGAGATCACCAAGAGATCAGACATCCGATAGAACTTCGACAAAAGTGGGTTTGTCCCCAACAAAAACCAATTCCTACTTTGACTTGGTCCACACTTAATTTACCATGTAAGAAAGAAAGAGGACTTTGGGATGTGGTGGGATTCTCTTGGGCATGGAGAATTCATGCCAAATCAAAGGAGTCATGAAGGGTGGCCGTTGGGACTAAGGTGGCGCAAGGAGGGAAGTTCCTAGTCTTACTAGGATTCTTATTTTGACTTGGTCCAATATGATTTTTTAAACCAAATCAATCCTAAATTAATTCAACATAATTAAATTAGGTCTTAAACTAATTAAGAACTTAATTAAATCAGATTAAATTAGATTTAATCTAATTTAATTTTCTAATCAAATTAGGAAATTGGGTTGACCTTGAACTAGGACTAGTTCTTCTTTGCACTTGGCTTATCCAATAAACTAATTGAACTTGATCCAATCAAGTCCAAACTAAATTTAATTAAATCATATTTAATTAAACTTAATATTAGCTCTTTGACTTAATCAAATTAAGTCAATTAGCAATCTAATTGCTAATCGATCCTCTTGTAACACTTGCACTAGGTTAAACATCAATCGTATCGATCATTTAACCTTAGAATGATTCTTAATCGTTGATCAACCATCCGATTAGATCATGAACTCTAATGTGTGTGACCTTATAGATCCAAAGCTATGTTGGTAGCATAAGAATAAATTTTTATACTAATCGAAGTGACCATCTTACAATGGTATCTGATGGTTGGATAGGTCAAATGTGTGGAACAACATCCTTAGAACCCATGCGGATATAGTTTTCATATAATTCATCCACTTGACCAAAATATTCGTAGCACACCTCAGAGTTCAACTATCAACTTTGATAAGGTTGTCCACATTATATTTCAAAATATCAAATCCATCTGATGGATTACCCTTGCAAAGGTTTTGCTATATTGAAATACAATGATACATTTTTCTCCAACTCTTGGAGTGGTCAATTTCATCTTGATCACACTTTGACTTTGCAAGTACTTGACTATGCCCAGAAGCCTTTTATTACTAAATTTGAAATTTAATTAGTCCGATATCAAAGTACAGTGAGTTACTTGCAAGTCACTAAGGTGATCTCAGATCTAAGGGACACTTATACCTATATCCCATCAAAGACAATCTCAACAGTAGAATGCTTTGGTGTTGGTCATGTTCAATGATGATGTATCTATACATCTCATCTGTATGCTATACTAGTGTCTCCACACTTCTTGGTTAAGAGGATAACCAATCTATATAGCATGTAGTGACCTATGCTCGGTAGATACTATCATCCTAATTAACAACCTATCATTTGATCGTGAACATATTTAAGGACTAATCAACAAATCAATTTTTTATCGAAGCTAAATAGTCCTAAGAACTTCATCACAATAATGGTATTCATTAGAAGATGAAAACTTTATGATAAAAAAAATATCAAAAATATATTTTATTTATTAATGAATCAATTACAAATACAATATAGCTCAATCGTCAATAGGCTGACGATTGGCTTTGGAACATATTTTCCAATAGAATTGACATCCATTATTAGTAATGTGAGTCTGAGGTAGATCGAATCTGCAAACTATCGAATTATAAAAGAAGTCTTGCACTTTATCTTCAGTAATCTTTGAGAGAGGTTCGGCCTCAACCAACTTGGTGAAGTAATCCATTGCCACTAGAAGAAATTTTCACTATCCAGATGCCATAGAAAAGAGCTAGAGTATGTCCATCCCCTACTATGCAAAAGGCCAAGAAGTGCTCAGAGGTCTGAGTTGTGAA
>QRFJ01001031.1:0-25358 GCA_006176705.1 Cocos nucifera | reverse complement strand
AATAAACTAATTGAACTTGATCCAATCAAGTCCAAACTAAATTTAATTAAATCATATTTAATTAAACTTAATATTAGCTCTTTGACTTAATCAAATTAAGTCAATTAGCAATCTAATTGCTAATCGATCCTCTTGTAACACTTGCACTAGGTTAAACATCAATCGTATCGATCATTTAACCTTAGAATGATTCTTAATCGTTGATCAACCATCCGATTAGATCATGAACTCTAATGTGTGTGACCTTATAGATCCAAAGCTATGTTGGTAGCATAAGAATAAATTTTTATACTAATCGAAGTGACCATCTTACAATGGTATCTGATGGTTGGATAGGTCAAATGTGTGGAACAACATCCTTAGAACCCATGCGGATATAGTTTTCATATAATTCATCCACTTGACCAAAATATTCGTAGCACACCTCAGAGTTCAACTATCAACTTTGATAAGGTTGTCCACATTATATTTCAAAATATCAAATCCATCTGATGGATTACCCTTGCAAAGGTTTTGCTATATTGAAATACAATGATACATTTTTCTCCAACTCTTGGAGTGGTCAATTTCATCTTGATCACACTTTGACTTTGCAAGTACTTGACTATGCCCAGAAGCCTTTTATTACTAAATTTGAAATTTAATTAGTCCGATATCAAAGTACAGTGAGTTACTTGCAAGTCACTAAGGTGATCTCAGATCTAAGGGACACTTATACCTATATCCCATCAAAGACAATCTCAACAGTAGAATGCTTTGGTGTTGGTCATGTTCAATGATGATGTATCTATACATCTCATCTGTATGCTATACTAGTGTCTCCACACTTCTTGGTTAAGAGGATAACCAATCTATATAGCATGTAGTGACCTATGCTCGGTAGATACTATCATCCTAATTAACAACCTATCATTTGATCGTGAACATATTTAAGGACTAATCAACAAATCAATTTTTATCGAAGCTAAATAGTCCTAAGAACTTCATCACAATAATGGTATTCATTAGAAGATGAAAACTTTATGATAAAAAAAATATCAAAAATATATTTTATTTATTAATGAATCAATTACAAATACAATATAGCTCAATCGTCAATAGGCTGACGATTGGCTTTGGAACATATTTTCCAATAGAATTGACATCCATTATTAGTAATGTGAGTCTGAGGTAGATCGAATCTGCAAACTATCGAATTATAAAAGAAGTCTTGCACTTTATCTTCAGTAATCTTTGAGAGAGGTTCGGCCTCAACCAACTTGGTGAAGTAATCCATTGCCACTAGAAGAAATTTTCACTATCCAGATGCCATAGAAAAGAGCTAGAGTATGTCCATCCCCTACTATGCAAAAGGCCAAGAAGTGCTCAGAGGTCTGAGTTGTGAAGCTGGCTATCCCTAAATATTAGCATTTCTTTAACATCGGTCATATCTTTTCACATAATCAGTGGCATCTTGTTGCATAGTCAGCTAGTAGTATCCTTGATGGAGTAGTTTGTAAGATAATGACTTGGCCCCAAGGTGATTTCCACATATACCTTCATGAACTTTTTTTAATGCATAATCAGCTTCAGAAGGTTGGAAATATTTAAGAAGTAGCAAGAAATATGACCCCTTGTATAATTCTCTCCTTTCGATGGATCAGAACTCTTCTGATTCGAACAGCTAGAATGATCGATCATCTAAATCATTCTAATTGCTCCCAAAATCCACCAGTGACACCTAGCAGTATATGGTGGCAACCCATCAGAGCTGAATGCGAACCTCTTGGTGCAGCTACCTGTGTGATTAAGTTCTTCTATCTTGAGCCCCGATCAGATTAGGGTTAAGGTGAACTCGTCAAACCCTAGTCTCTGTCATATGATGTAATCATTCGATTCGAGTCCAATGTGAAAATCTAAATAGAAACTCTTTCTATTATTTCACTCTACCATGGCCATGGGATTTCTGGACTTGATTCTCATGATCATCATAGGGCTACTCCTCTACCACCGAGGTAGATAGATTCCATCTTGATGCAATCCAGTTCCTACAATGAACATGCTATAGCCAACATACACCTCAGGGTTCCATATGGCTAGGAGACCGAGTAATGGTGTAGTCAAACTATAACACCCTCAAGGTGAACTGCCGATGCATCTCAGGTCAAAGAACCAGACACACTACTGCAGCATCGAGTCAGTCATTGACGAGAAGGTAGACTTCCTAATGACTACTCGAGGTGGTCACGCTCAGTGCCCTCGTTCTCTAACGAGTACCTGTACTCTCGCTCCGGTGTCTCCACACCGTAGACTCAAGACTCATCTACTAAAGAGAAGCGATCGTACACCAACCTTCCGGATCAATCACCATCCTCGTGATGATCCTATGGTCGGGAGCTGTTTATGAGTTAATAATGATTATTCATGTCTTAAATTTTCAACTCTTGAAAATATGAATTATCATTACCATTAACTCAAAGGATGTATCACAGACACTAAATACACATAGGTGTGATAGAAAATAACCCATTTCATTAATTATAGTCAAAATTATAATTTTGCCCCTAGAAGTGTATTACAAGTGTCAGCCAATTCTGGCTTCTAGGGCACATATATCTAACAATCTCCCACTTGTCCTAAAGCCAATTGGCTACAAGTCTAAGTCCCATCTTCTCAAGGTGGGCTTCGATCTTCTGCTGGCCCAACGGCTTTGTAAGTGGGTCTGCCACATTATCTGCGGAGTTGACTCTCTTGACCTCAACGTAACCTTTCTCAAGGTAATCGCGGATGAGATGGTATCACCGTTTGCTTGGAACTCTTCCAGCACAAACAGTCTGCCAGATGTCGACTTTCGATCATCTATATCGGACATGAAGTCCGAGTCTGTGTATCCCTGGACTTGGAGTTCTCCATTACCAAAGACCAACATCATATCCTTAGTTCTTCTCAAGTACTTAAGGATACATTTCACAGAAGTCCAGTGTTCTTCACCTGGATTTGACTGATATCTGCTTGTGACACTCACAGCATGGGCTATATCAGGTCGTGTACATAGCATGGCATACATGAGGCTCCCTATTGCAGAAGCATAAGGGATCTTGCTCATGCGTTCTATTTCCTCAGGTGTGCTGGGGCACATCTTCTTGGAAAGATGAATACCATGTCTGAAGGGTATTAATCCCCTCTTAGAGTTTTCCATACTAAACCTCTTTAGTACTTCCTCTATGTACATCTTCTGTGAAAGTCCTAGCATCCTATTCGGTCTATCCCTATAGACCTTAATTCCTAGAATAAAGGATGCTTCACCTAGGTCTTTCATGGAGAATTCCTTGGACAACCACATCTTGACTGATGTCAACATGGGAATATCATTCCCAATAAGGAGGATGTCATCCACGTACAATACGAGGAAGACAACAGCGCTCCCACTGACCCTTTTGAAAACACATGGTTCCTCTTCATTTTTGATGAAACCAAACTTTTTGATCACATCATTGAAACGAGTGTTCCAGCTCCGAGATGCTTGCTTAAGTCCATATATGGACCTTTGCAGCTTGCAAACCTTGTGATCAGTATCACTGGATGTGAAACCTAGCGGCTGTTCCATATAGATATCTTCCTCAAGATATCCATTTAGGAATGCCGTTTTCACGTCCATTTGCCATATTTCATAATCGAAATAGGCTGCAACAGCAAGCAATGTGCGGATGGATTTTAGCATAGCTACCGGGGAAAAGGTATCCTGATAGTCAATGCCTTCGCGTTGACTATAACCTTTTGCCACCAGTCTAGCCTTGAATGTCTCCACATTCCCATCTGCACCAATCTTTCTCTTGAAGATCCATTTACACCCAATAGGTACTATACCTTCTGGTGGATCTACCAAGGTCCAGACTTGGTTTGAGTGCATCGAGTCGATTCTCTGACTTCATTGCCTCAAGCCATTTCTCGGAGTCGATATCTGATATCGCCTCGTTGTAGGTTTTGGGATCATCACCATGAGCACCATTACCTATGAGGAACATTTCCTCTACATCCTCTGAAATAATACCTAAGTATCTTTCAGGGGGACGGGAAACTCTTTCCGATCTACGAGGTGGAGGAGGTAGTGTTCTTATTGGCTCAACCTGATTTGGTTCCACTTGGTCCTTAGCTCGTTCTGCTTGTGAGACTTTCTCATCAAGCTTAATCTGCTTTCCAATGCCACTATCTTGAATAAACTATTTTTCAAGAAATATGGCATGTCGACTCACAATCACATTGTGGTCTTCTGGAATGTAGAAATAGTATCCTAATGACTCTTTAGGATATCCTATGAATCGAGCTCTAAAGGACCTAAACTCTAACTTGTCCGCTTGTTGTCTTTTGACATGAGCCGGACAACCCCAAATTCTGAGATGACTCAGACTTGGTTTCTTACCGTGCCATATCTCATACGGTGTGGTAGGAACGGTTTTAGAGGGAACCCTATTCAGTAAATAGATTGAAGTTAATAATGAATGTCCCCAAAGAAAATCAGGGAGGTCTGTGAAGCTCATCATGGATCGAACCATATCCAATAGAGTCCGATTTCTCCGTTCTGAAACCCCGTTGAGTTGAGGTGTTCCTGGTGGAGTCCATTGAGAGACTATGCCATTTTCCTTAAGATAGTCTAGGAATTCCCGGCTAAGGTATTCACCTCCTCGATCTGATCGAAGAACCTTAATGGGTTTTCCAGTTTGTTTTTCTACTTCATGTCTGAATTCTTTGAACTTTTCAAAAGCTTCAGACTTGTGTCTCATAAGATACACATACCCATACCTAGACAGATCATCGGTAAAGGTAATGAAGTAGACAAAATTGCCTCTAGCCGGCACATCAAATGGGCCGCACACATCAGTATGTACTAGGGCAAGGAGATCTGTGGCCCTCTCCCCATGTCCAACAAAAGGGAGTTTAGTCATTTTGCCTTGAAGACAAGATTCACAAGTTGGATATGACTCAAAAGTCAATGGACTCAATAGCCCATTTTTCTCCAATTTGTTAATCCTATCTTCTGCTATATGACCTAATCTCAGGTGCCATAGATATCTGTCGTTTGGACTATCCCTAGGTCGTTTGGCATTCACGTTTTGCTCGATAGTTAAAATAGGTACATCAATATGCAACTGATAAAGACCATTAACAAGGAAACCATTTGCAATTTTATTTCTTTCATAAAGAATGTTACAATGGTCCTTAAAGAAGGTGATCACATAACCTTCTTGTGCTAAGCATGAAACAGAAATCAAATTCCTGCTAGCTGCAGGCACATAATAACAGTCTTTTAAAACTAAGTCTAAACCAGATGGTAATCGCGAAGAGGGTATGTTCCCACGGCTACTGCAGCAACTCTTGCTCCATTACCGATGCGTAGGATCATGTCTCCATCCCTCAGCCTCCTGCTATCCTCAAGACCCTGCATAGAAGTGCACAGATGAGCACTAGAACCAGAGTCAAGCACCCAACTGGATGCAGAAGAAACCGTAAGGTTAGACTCAATAACGAGCATACCTCCAGAAGGACCTTCCTTCTTGTTCTTCAGGGTGGCCAGGTAAGTAGGGCAGTTCCGCTTCCAATGGCCGTCGCTGTTGCAATGGAAACACTTTCCTTTGCCATCGGACCTTTCTTCTTCGGTTCTGCCTTCTTCTTCTTTGATCCTTCCACCTTTTGCTTTTTCACAGACTTCTTTTTCTTTCCATAAGACTTTCTTTTGGAAGAAGTCCGTTCCATAGCAAGAACTGAGCCTTTAGAACCTTTCATAGAAAGCTCAGCGGTAACCAGCATATTCATTCAACTCGGCCAAGGAATTTTGAAGTTTATGCATGTGGTAATTCATGATGAATTGCCCATATGCATCAGTCAAGGATTGCAGAATAATATCGTTCTGCAGTCCAAGTCCAACTTCACACCGAGCTTCTCAAGCTCTTCCATGTCCTTGATCATTGTCAGACAGTGATCTTGGACTGACTGCCCATCACGCATCTTAGCCTTAAAAAGTCATTTTGTGACTTGATATTTGGCTGCGCGACTCTGTTCACCAAACATCTCCTGCAGGTGAGCCAACATTTGGCGAGCAGTCCCGATATCTTCATGTTGGCGCTGGAGCTCATCAGACATCGAGCCCAACATGTAGTATCTGGCCTTATTGTCTTCGTCAATCCATTTTTCCAGAGACGCTCTCTGTTCAAGTGGATGGACGGAGCTGGTAAGGTGGGAGGGTCCTGGTCCAAAACATGTGTTAACTTCTCTGAACCCAAAACAATTTTGTAGTTCCTGAGCCAATCTTTATAATTGGGTCCAGTCAGTCTATGTGTGTCTAGGATACGTGCCAAGTGGGTTGGACGCAGACATTTTCCTGTAGAGAGTCAAAGATTCTAGTTAGATACTGTAATTTTGACTTGACCAATTTGTTTAGGGATTTTATTTTTAAACAAATTAGCTCCCACTATTTTCTCGGATCCCTACACTCCCTCTGTAGAGATGCGAAAATCTCCACGATTGATGATTTCTAGTGGGTGGTGCGGTCTCACCAACTGACTCATCACCTCACCTAACAGTTATTGGTGATGGGTTAGCCAATGAGTGAACAACTCTTGTTCAATGATTCTCTAATCATGGTGCACCCAAACTTGGTCTCTAATTCATGAATCTCACCGTATCCGGAATATTGATCCACTCCTTAGTTAAGTCAGACCCACCATTTGCATAGACTGGGTTCCTAATTGGGTCTCTCACCGTATCCGGAAATATTGAGCCCAACTCATCCTCCAGCCCATAGCATCCAATGCCTAATAGACATGGTTGCGTCTTCCCGGTGCAACTGAGCCACTGTATCCAGCCGAGAACAATCAACCCCGGGAAGGGCCCGCACATCTACAATGGTGGAAGACCTCAGACTTAATCTTTTCTTAGGGAGAATTGATTCAGGTCTCATTAAACTAGACTTGGCTTAGTCATAACAATTATGACTAACCTAGTGGCATGGGTTCAGCTCGGATTATTGACCACCTCAGATCAGAACTGTGTCAACAGATATGGCCAGGTAAGTGAGACCGGTGGAAGGAATATGCCGTTAACTCGCACAAGAACGCATTCAGGTCGAGTAGCTTCCAATTAAAAACCAGTCGGTCGTCTGTGCCAAACTTACCTTAGACACCAAATTGTTGAGTCAGAACCAATTGGGTTAGCCTACAATCCAGACTCTAACCTCTGAGCCTAATTAGGTCTTGCTTGATCGTGACTCGATCTTGACCCAGACTTAATCCTATTAGGCTGGTCAATTTAAGCATTGTTGATCCCATCTAACCAACTCTTGATTCGGTTTGATCAACCGCTTAGACCTAATTGAGCTACCCAAGCCCGAACCCAGTATTATGAATATGTCTTAGATCTGAAATTCTCAATTTTAGACCTAATTAATATTCCATAAACTTAATTCTTAATTAAGTTGGGTTCATAAACAAAATATGCACAATAAATCCTAGGGTTTCAGGATCTAGGGTTTTGCAGAAAGTAAGTTTTGGGTTTCTGATTAAGGACGAACACGCAGCACCCCTACACGTCATAAGAACACCCCATCGAATGGGAAGAGAGGGCCTTTAAACCCTTCTTCGTTCTTATGACCGGACGGCCAAGAGGAACGCCTTAATCAGGAACATTCAATACTACAAAA
Organism: Cocos nucifera; assembly: GCA_006176705.1. Lineage (NCBI taxonomy): Eukaryota > Viridiplantae > Streptophyta > Magnoliopsida > Arecales > Arecaceae > Cocos > Cocos nucifera. Next base: position 17,686 of record QRFJ01001031.1, on the reverse strand, counting down.
CAATATCAGATCTATATCATATATCTCATATATAAAGTAGATCTAATCATGGCATATTTTGCATACATCTCATGTATCATAATCATGCATGTTTTCAGATCTAAATTATCTCATAATAATCTAAAAAATTAGATTTAAATTGATCTAATCAAAATAAATTCTAATCTAGACAATTATGTAGAACTATTCTACAACTAGTCTAGACATGCATCAATCATATCTCATATGATATTTAAAATTAAATAATTTTTATTTGCTGTTTATCAGATGTTATTATAACACTTATAATATCAGAAAATAGTAAATAAGAAGATCTAAAATATGATTTAATCAGATTAAATCAAAGACATGCAAAACTATTCTATAGAACTATTCTATTCTAGAACTAGTCATGCATATCTTCATGTTCTTAGATCCAAATCATTTAATTTTAATTTTTTCTGATTTCAGATCTGATCACATCTCATGTGACATCTGAAATCACTTTATTTTCTAATTAAAATAAAATTAAAATCAGATCTAAACAATTTAGAACCATGGCTCTGATACCAGTTGAAGGGAAATCCTGATTTCCCGGTCCAGGTTCGTCCAGATCTGATTCAGATCAAGAGATATATTTCAAAAATTTTTCTCTTGATCTCAATCAGATCTTGATATGTTTCAGATCTGATTCTTATTATTTTAATAAATAAAATAAAATAAGATAAATTAAATCAAATTTAATTTACCTGATTTGGGTAATCCTATTACCCTGTAGATGATCCTGATTGCAGCGGAAGGTTCTGGATCTTAGCCACGCAAGCGCCTGGCCTCTACCGGTATCCACTCGGGTTGGATCTGGAGATCCTCTTCTTCTCTATCACACCTCCAAAAATCAGATCTGGATCTGATCTGGAGGATCTTCAAAACTCTTTTGAAGATCTGCAGTCGTCCTTTTGCAGCAGCGCAGCCTTCTTGCTTTTGATCGCCTTTCCTTGATCTGAATCGCACCAACCTAAAGTCCAAAACACCTTTTGGACGTGGAGAGCAAGGGGAGAAGAGACTATGGCATGGAGAAGGAGGGGAGAGGCAGCCTTGGGGCGTGGGGTTTCTCAATTGAATTCATTAGAATTAGGGTTGGGCGCAGGGTCTTATTTATAGACCTAAGCTTGTGATCCAACTCCTCTTCCTCTCAACCAATCACAACCCTTTGTGAAATCAGATCTAAATCTGATTGGTTGGAATAGAGACCCCTGGATTCCTCCTTAGAGGGTGCCTAAGACCAGTCAAACTGGATTCTTAGTAGAACTCTGATTGGAATCCAAAAGGGAGGTGGAGTCCTTGTCCAACAAGGACTCCTAGGCGCCTCCTACTTGGGCTCACGCCACCCTTGGCGTGCGCCCTTCTCCTTGCCAGGTTCTGGCAGGGGGACAGGCCCCCACCAGCTCTCCAATAGGTGCATGACATGTGGTCAAAAGTCAAAGGGTCAATGGTCAACGTTTGACCAGTCAAAGGTAGACTTTTGACCAAAGTCAAAGAACAAGAAATGGCAGGTGACCAAAAATGGCAGGTAATGTCTTACAAATAAGACAACCTATTCTGACTTGGACAACCTCCAGTCAGACCATATGAAGGCCTCTGATTGAGCACAAACTCCTTTGGCTCAGTCAGGACAACTTATTTATGATAGTAAAAGAAGAACGTTAGGTTCAATCGAGTGCTAGCACGATTTCCTTGAACCTAATTGAATCTCATTCAGATCAATTGAACTAGATCAGTTCAATTGATGATCACCAGATTCAAACCCTTGTTTGTGTGACCCAGTTAGGTTCAGTTCTGTATGGTAATGGGATATGTCATGATCTCTATCATAGACATCATCGAAACTCCTTTCGATGGATCAGAACTCTTCTGATTCGAACAGCTAGAATGATCGATCATCTAAATCATTCTAATTGCTCCCAAAATCCACCAGTGACACCTAGCAGTATATGGTGGCAACCCATCAGAGCTGAATGCGAACCTCTTGGTGCAGCTACCTGTGTGATTAAGTTCTTCTATCTTGAGCCCCGATCAGATTAGGGTTAAGGTGAACTCGTCAAACCCTAGTCTCTGTCATATGATGTAATCATTCGATTCGAGTCCAATGTGAAAATCTAAATAGAAACTCTTTCTATTATTTCACTCTGCCATGGCCATGGGCTTCTGGACTTGATTCTCATGATCATCATAGGGCTGCTCCTCTACCACCGAGGTAGATAGATTCCCATCTTGATGCAATCCAGTTCCTACAATGAACATGCTATAGCCAACATACACCTCAGGGTTCCATATGGCTAGGAGACCGAGTAATGGTGTAGTCAAACTATAACACCCTCAAGGTGAACTGCCGATGCATCTCAGGTCAAAGAACCAGACACACTACTGCAGCATCGAGTCAGTCATTGACGAGAAGGTAGACTTCCTAATGACTACTCGAGGTGGTCACGCTCAGTGCCCTCGTTCTCTAACGAGTACCTGTACTCTCGCTCCGGTGTCTCCACACCGTAGACTCAAGACTCATCTACTAAAGAGAAGCGATCGTACACCAACCTTCCGGATCAATCACCATCCTCGTGATGATCCTATGGTCGGGAGCTGTTTATGAGTTAATAATGATTATTCATGTCTTAAATTTTCAACTCTTGAAAATATGAATTATCATTACCATTAACTCAAAGGATGTATCACAGACACTAAATACACATGTGTGATAGAAAATAACCCATTTCATTAATTATAGTCAAAATTATAATTTTGCCCCTAGAAGTGTATTACAAGTGTCAGCCAATTCTGGCTTCTAGGGCACATATATCTAACAATATTCAAAATCATTAAGTCCAAAACATATAAGTTAAATATGGCTTAAGGGAAATCAAAAAAAATATTATCATGATCAAAAAATAGAACCTAAGAGATACTAATTAACCTAATACAAAGATCCAAACTAGATAGTAGACATCATGACTGGAAGCATCTGAATTAGATGAGGAATCAGAGATGTGATGGGATGTATTAAATGATAGATGTATCAAATTCAAAAAATTAAATCAAATCAAAGAAATCATCCTTCCTTTAAAAGCTTATCTTTTGAAATTTCATTCTTTATAGAAATTAGCTTAAATTCAAATATCAAAGGCTCTTCCCCTTTTTGAATGAATATGATTCTTTGAACAGATTTTCAAGTATGTACTTTTAAGCTTTAAGAAGATTAGAGCTTTTCAAAGATTTGAATAATAAAATCAAGCACAATACTTAATTCATTATTCATTCTTTTCTTTTTTTAAATAAATTTTAGTTAATTCAACTTGAAAAAGATATATATCAGAAATGTATCGAGCAAAATAAAGTTAGTATCAGAGCAAAAATGATTTTACAAAGATTTCTAAAGGCACATTAAAAATTCTATATTATATTCATATTTTTAAATGAGTTTCAAAATTAAAAATATGTATCAAAATTAATTTATTTAAAGTGAGAATATATTTTAAATTAGTTTTAACTTTAATTAGTTATCAAAAATAATTTGGCAATTAAATCAATTAAATTTAAACTGAATAATCACAAGAAGGCTTAAGTTAAAAGGATCATAAAATAATCAAAGTTCATTATTCTTAACTCAAATTAATTAGAATGTTCAGTCAAGGCTAACTAGATAATATTTAATAAACAAACATCTTTTTTCTTATTTAACAAACAAACATTTGATACCAATAAATACTATAAAAATCATCACATAATATTTTCTCTCCCTCTTTTTCAAAATTATTGTTGGATAAATTTATCTTATAGCATTTCTTTCTCATTTTGAAAGAATACAATAAATTTAGAATGAATATCTCCTTGTTTTTTAATTTCTATTTATGAACAACATGGATTAAAAACACATCTCCCCCTTTCGAAATAATATGAATGCATTAAATAAAATTATTTTGAACTTTAAAGATTCAAGAGAGATGGAATATTTCAAAGATTCAAGATTTTAAATAGATCATTCAAAGCAAATTATAAGATATATTTAACTTTTTTGGGATCATCTCTTCTTTTCTTTTATTACTATTTTATATATATATTAAGATCAATGAAATACAAGATAAATATTAAGCTATCTAATATCAATTGATTAAAAACTAAAGTCCTCTTTAAATATTTGATTTTAAAGATAAATGATAGCCTCCTTGAAATATTTTGCTTGACATCAATATCAAAAGATTGAAAAAATAGTATTTTTCTTAAATTCATTTTTTAAAATTAATCAATCTGAACAAGGCATGAATATTCATAATAATCATTTTTTAAGATAAAAAATAATTTCATGATACCAATTAATTTTCAAAAAGAATAAATGACATGATCAAAATGTGTAAAATATAAATAGTTGCTTAAAATGAATCAAATGATCAAAATCATTAGAATGCTCAAATAAATTCATGAGATAAATAAAGTATAATTTTTTATCCATGATTTTTCTTATTAAGTTAGAAAATAATTTTTTTTCTTATACTCAAGAAAAAGATAAGAAGGACGGATAATTTTTAACTAAAAGTAATGAAATTAAGTCTCAAGGATTGATCCAAAAATATTAGTAGAGGATAAGTTGAGATCAAAAGAAGGATATTTAAGCAAAAGTATCTAGAATTTTCAATTCTCTCCTAATTTTATAAAATTTATCTTCACTCAAGGCTTTAGTAAAAATATCAGCCAATTATTTTTTAGTACAAATATAATCAAGAATTATGTCATTATTTTGAACATGCTCTCTTATGAAATGATGTCTTATTTCAATATATTTTGACCTACAGTATTGGATTAGATTCTCAGATAGATTTCTGGTACTAGTATTATCATATTTTATGGGAGTTTTATTTAGTTTGATGCCAAAGTTCTCAAGTTGTTGCTTAATCCATAAGATTTATGCACAGCAACTTTTGGCTATAATGTATTCAGCCTCGGTCATAGAAAATACTATCGAATTTTACTTCTTGCTAAATCAAGAGATTAAGTTAACTCCTAAAAATGGGCAAGTTCCACTAGTGCCTTTTCTATCTAATCTACATCCAGCAAAGTCTGCATCTGAATATCCAATTAAATCGCTTGATGAATTTTTAGAGTACCATAAATCTATGAATTGAGTTCCTTTTAGGTATTTAAATATTTTTTTTATAATATTTAAATATGATTCTTTTGGATTAGATTGAAATCATGCACATAAATAAACACTAAACATGATATCTGATCTACTAGCAGTTAAACACAATAAAGAACCTATCATACCTCTATAGATTTTTGTATCAATACTTTTACCTCCTTCATCCTTTGTCAAGCTTACATGATGGACTCATGGGGGTACCAATGGCTTCGGAGATCTCCATCCCAAATCTTTTAAGTAGCTTTCTTGTGTACTTACTTTGGGTGATGGAGATTCCTTTATTTGTTTGATTTGAAGTCTGAGGAAGAATGTTAGTTCAGCCATCATGCTCATCTCAAACTCTTCCTACATGAGCTTAGCAAAATCTTGACATAAAGTTTCATTAGTAGACCCAAATATAATGTCATCAATATATATTTATATTACTAAGATGTCATCATGTTCTCTTTTAATGAAAAGGGTTGTATCTACATTTCCTCTTGAAAACCTATTATTAAGCAAGAATTTACTTAATCTTTCATACCAAGCCCTAGGTGTTTATTTTAAACCATATAATGTTTTGTTTAATTTGAAAAACATAATTAGGAAAAGCATGATTTTCAAAATCAGAAGGTTGTTCTACATAAACTTGTTCGACAATATATCCATTTAGGAAAGCCCTTTTAACATCCATTTGAAATAACTTGAAATTGATAAAGCATGCATAAGTGAGTAAAAGTCTAATTACTTCTAATCTTGCAATAGGTGCAATGATCTCATCAAAATCAATTTCCTCTTCTTGATTATAACCCTTTGCAACTAATCTTGCTTTATTCCTAATTACATTTCTATTTTCATCCAATTTATTTCTATATACCCATTTTGTGCCAATTATTGGATGATTTTTAGGTCTTGATACTAAGGTCCATACATTATTTCTTTTGAATTGATTAAGTTCCTCTTGCATTGCATTTATCCAATTATAATCTTTTTCGGCTTCATTTATGGTTTTAGGTTCAAAATGAGAAACAAAAGCAAAATGATTATATGCATCTCTAAGTGAAGTGCGAGTTCTTACCTCATGTGTAGGATCATCAGTAATTAGTTCTTTGAGATGATTATGAACATACCTCCATTCTTTTGGAAGATTATTTATACCTTGAGGTTTTTCTCGTTGTCCTTCACTTTCATTTTCTTGCTTGTCTTCATGATCCTCTTCATTTTGAATAGTCGAATCCCTTAAGATGATCTCCTTCATCCCTTCTATAAGGAGATCTACATCATCAATATCCTCACTCTTTCTTGATTGAAGATTATTAGTCTCACCGAAGACAACATGTATTGACTCCTTTACGACTAAAGTTCTTTAGTTAAAAACTCTAAAAGCTTTACTAGAGGAGGAATAACCAAGAAAAATAGCTTCATCAAATTTTGCATCAAATTTACCTAGTTTTTCTTTACTATTATTCAAAACAAAACATCGACAATCAAAAATATTAAAATATGCAATGTTAGGTTTTCTACCATTCCAAAGCTCATAAGATGTTTTCTTTAAAATTGGTCTGATTAGGGCATAATTTAAGATGTAACATGTTGTATTAATTGCTTTCATCCAAAAGTATCTTGGAAGATTGCTTTCACACAGCATGGTATGGGCCATTTCTTCTAGAGTCCTATTTTTTTCTACCATCCCATTTTGTTGAGGTGTTCTAGGTGCTAAAAAATTATGGCTTATTTTTTTTCATCATAAAATTTTTCAAAGTTTTGGTTTTCAAATTTAGTTTCATGATCACTTCGAATGCTTTAAATTAAAAACCTTTTTTTATTTATAATCTTTTGATAAAACTTTGAGAAAATATGAAAAATTTCATCTTTGTGTGCCAAAAAAAAATCCATATAAAATGTGAGTAGTCATTGATAATTACAAAATCATAATATTTTCCACCTAAGCTTGTTGTTCTTGGAGGACCATATAAATCCATGTATAATAGTTTCAATAGCCTAGAAGTTGAAACAATGTTCTTAGATTTGAATGAAACCCTAATTTGTTTACTTAGTTGGCATGCATCACAAATTTTATCTTTTTCAAAGTTCAATTTTGGAAAATCGATAACTAATTCATTTTTGATAAGCTTTGAAAGTGAATGCATACTAATGTGTGCAAGCCTATGGTGCCAAAGCCAACTAGTCTCATTAATTTTGTCATTCATAGCTATTAGACATTGCATGTTTATCATAGAAAGATCATTCAAATCTATCATATAAACATTATCATGTCTATGTCCCACAAATATAATACCATCATCATTGGGACTAGTTATAATGCATAATGATGATTCAAAAATCACTTTGTAACCCTTGTCACGAAGTTGACTAATGCTTAATAGATTGTGTTTCAAACCATCTACTAATAAAATATTTTTAATATACTTGGAGGGAGTGATACCAATGATACCTATACCGATAATCTTTTCTTAGCCATTATCTCCAAAGGTGACCATTCCTTCATTTTTAGCATCAAGCATGATGAATTGAAAATCATCACTGATCATGTGTCATGAGCATCCACTATCAAGATACCATCTTCCATTTTCTTCTTTGGATGCAAGACACACTTACATGCAAAATCAAGTCCTTACTCTAGGTACCCAAGTTTTCTTGGATCCTTTAAGGATAGTCACAATGGTTCCTTTTGGAATCCATATTTTTTTTATATTTAAATTATTAGAGAAACATGTATAAGATTTGTGTCCTAGTTTACCACATTAGAGCAAGTAACATTGGAAAATTTTTTACTTTATGAATCTATAAAAATATTTTTTAGAAATTTTTATTTTCTTAGGGGGTTATAGCCTAGACCGCCCTTATCATAAATGGCCTTTTGATTTTCAAGAATCATATGAAGTTTATTTAAACTTAAAGTAAATTTTTTAACTATCAATTTTAGCTTGTCGATTTCATTTTTGAAATTTAGGTTCTCTTGAGTTAAGACTAATTTTTCACTTAGGATAATTTTATTTTCTTTTAGCAAGACTTGATTCTTAAATTTTAGTTCTTTATTTTTAATTTTTAATTTTTTTAAATCATCTACTAAATCATAGAAGACTTTTAGAAGTTCTTCGAATATAAATTTATTTGAAATTTTAGTATTTACCTCATTTTCATGTGCTATAAGGCACAGGTTGGCTTGTTCATGAGCTTCTTTCTATTCGAAGCTTGAGTCATCACTGTCACTCCATGTTGCCACCATAGTCTTTTTCTTGTATTTCTTAGAAACCATTTTAAGTTGAAGACAACCAGACCTAAAGTGCCTCGGCTTCTTACATTCATAGCAAATAAGGGGATGCTCCCTATCCTTTTTCTTGCTATGCTCTCCTTTGGTAGGTAGCCTCTTCCTCATCCCTTATTTTTTCTTTAAAAATCTCTTGAATTTTCTTATGCTGAGAGCTATTTTTTTATCTTGTTCTTCATCTTCCAATTCATTGAATTTCTCATCTTGTTGAGTGGTGGATTTAAAGACTATTATCTTCTTTTTCTTGACATCTTCTACTTGATGTTGTTTCATGCTTAGATCGTACGTCATTAGTGATCCTAGAAGCTCCTCTAAGAGTAAAACATTCAGATTTTTGGATTCTTGAATTGCAGTAACTTTGGCCTTCCTTGTCCTTGGCAAAGACCTAAGAATCTTCCTCATAAGGTCATTATTAGAAAAAGACTTGCCAAGACTTTTAAGATCATTTATAATATCCATAAATCTAATAAATATTTTAGTTATTGACTCATCATATTCCATTTTGAAAAATTCATATTTATGCACAAGTATATCAAATTTTGACTCCTTCACTTGATTAGTGCTTTTATGAGTTACTTCTAAGCTATCTCATATTTTCTTAGCTGACATACATGTTGAAATGCAATTAAATTCATTGGCATCTAATGCATAATATAAAATATTCATGGATCTTTCATTGAGTTAAGCCATTTTCTTATCAACCTCATCCCATTTCTTTTCGAGTTTGGTTGATTCGACACCATCAATTATCTTAGTAGATGAATGTGGTCCATTAACTATGATACTCTATATATCATGGTCAAGTGCTTGTACGAATATTCTTATCCGAGTTTTCCAATAAGTATAGTTTGACCCATTTAACAATGGAGGTCGATTTATGGATTGCCCCTCGGCTAGAGAAATATTAACTTGGGTTGCCATAGATCTTTGGCTTTCTGATTATTAAATCAAAGTAGGGCTAGAGCATCGAGCTCTGATACCACTTGTTGCCCAGCTATGCAATACAAGAGGTGGGGGGGTGAATTGAGTTTTTAAAATTTTAATGCTAATTTAAAGTTATCAAGATTGAATGATGATATGCAAGTAGTATGTGTGAAGCAATTTAGGTTAGATAAATATATAAAAGATTAAAATAGAAGAATTTAATAAACTAAGAAAAGAAAAATAGCAAACACAACATAAACAATAAAGATTTATAGTGGTTGGGTACTTTTCTTGCACCTACATCCACTCTCCAAGCTTCTACTTGAGAATTCAAAACTACTAAACGTATTCAACTAGAATACAACATCAGTACATCCGACCATAGCTATCCCAAGCTAGCACACTTATTTCTCAGGTACAAGCCAATCCTAAATACTCCGATTTATGATCAATCTTTCTTAAGTTTTGGAACTCCCAAAACTTGAAACAAAACAATAAAGCAGAGTATAAGAGTTAATGACAATCAAATACAACTTTAGCTCTCTTAATGAGCAAATAAAATCTAAAGAATGCTTTTCATAATAATGGAGGAAGCTTTTCTGATTTCTCTTAAGGTTGTTAGAGACTTGAATGAGCTTTTAAGAGGTTGGTGAACTTAAAACGAAAGCTTCTTTGCTTGAAGATAATTTTTGTTTAGGGTTGAATTGAATCTCTTATGCTTTTCCCTTTTTATAGCCTTTTAAATCTTTAAAAGGTGGAGGAGAGAATTCTGGGCAAGATTTGTAGTTATTAGAGAGCATAAAGAAATTATTAAAAGCTGCCAAAATAGGATAAAACTAGCTATTGCAGAAGATTTCAGTCACAGGGGTCGACTTATGGGTCGACCTCTGGCATAGGGGTTGACCTTTACCAGAGGTCAACCTCTAAGACAGAATCCAGAAAATCAGTTGTTCTATAATTTTGACATTTGAAATAGTAGAGGTCGACCTTAGGTTCGATCCTTAGCATAGAGACAGCATGCCAAATAGCCCATTTTAGTAGGGGATGACCTAGGGTTGACCTTTTTGCTTCAAACTTGATTTTCTTCCAAAATATGCATCCAAAAGTCATAGGACTACCTCAAAACAATCAAAAATTTTCTATACTTGCTCTTGAGGCCCTCAGATCAAAACTTGATAAAATTTTGATTTTGTCTCTACGATTTAAAAAATCTTTTTTTAAGCCAAATTCATTAGTAATCCTCTCAAATGCTTTGTAATCATCAAAATCAATTCTTGGAGAAACACTTATGCCATCACAGAACCTACATGATAGCATCATATGCCATGATGTACTCTCCATCACTAACTGAATAGGCTACAGTATCCTGCTTGGAACCTTTCTAGAAGATTGCTCCTGTAATTAGGGTATGACCCAATACTCTCTTGCTGTCATCTTGATCTGACTAATAACTAGAATCAAAACATCCATAATTTTTAAGTCAATATCTCCATATTTGAGTCATTTGATCTTAGTATTTTCTAAATACTTTACGATTGTCTATATAATCTTCCAGTGATTCTCACTTAGATAAGATTGGTATCTACTCACTACCCTTAGTGAGTATACCATAACTAATTTTGAACATATAGAAATTAGATGACAGCCAAACTTTTATTTCTTGTAATGCTAGAATGTCATTCCTGATTAAGAAAATTTTATCCATAGACTACACAAAAAATAACACTATAGAATATTTTGCCCAATTACAAATGCAGGATTTGTCTTTATTCATAACAGAGACATACATTCAAAATATATGATCGAAAACTAAGATAATAGCCAAATGGGCTTTACAGGTCTTTACCTTTCCTTCTGTGCTACTCTGATCCTTCTAAAAATCCATTCATATCTAATGAATTTTATCCCTTCAGGTGAATCAACTAGTGTCCATATACTATTGATTTTTATGGACTCTAATTTGGATTGAATGGCTTCAAGCCATTTCTCAAAGTCAGACCATTGCATTGCATCCCTATCGATAATCGAATCCTTGTTATTCTGATCGAGCTCAATAAGATCGTCATCCCAGACCTAGATACCATAGTATCTATCCAGCTAATGCGGTACTCTATTGAATCTCCTTAAAGGTGCTACTTTAATTGGCTCTGGGTTTGATCTGATCAAATACGATTCTGTAGGTTTATTGGATTATGTCGGTTTATTTTCTAATAGTCAAATTTTTCTTAAGCATCAGTTTCTTCTCTATGGAACTTCTTTCCAAAAGGAATGCCCTACTGCTGATGATCATCTTATGTTCTTCAGCATGGTAGAATTAATAACCCTTAAACATCTATTGGACCAGGATCCAAGTTTATCTATGTGCAAACCTTTGACATAGTCTGATCAACAACAAACTTAAAGGTGAGAGAGTCTAGATCTACGTCCGATCCATATCCCATATGGACTCTTTATAATTGATTTACTCCATATAAATTTTTAGAGTAAAACTAGTAGTCATAAGAGCACAACCCTGTAACAAGCAAACAAGTGAATCCTATCATGGATTGAACTATGTCTAATAAAGTTCAATTTTTTCTTTTAGATACATTATGTTCCAAAAAAAATCCACTGAGAGAAAATCTTATTCTCTCCTATATATGTCACAAACTTACTAGATAAGTATTTGCCTCCTCAATCTGATCGAAGTGTTATAATACCATTTTTAGTTTATTTTTCTATTTTATTATTGCATCATTTGAATATTTTAAATAATTCTAACTAGATGCACCCATGCTTAGATAGATCATCTATAATAAAATATTGATATCTTCCTCTAGCACTTAAGTTCATAGGTCCATATACATCACTATGTATGAGACTTAGAACTTTATTGGCTCCATCTTTCTTCAGAAAAAGGTGACTTTGTCATCTTCCTAGGAAGACAAGACTCACAGGCTATCAATGATTCACAATCATTGATATCGAGATTTTCCTCTCAAGCTAACCCATTTATCCTATTTTTGACAAGATGACTAAGCCTATAATGTCAAAGATAGACATCCATGATATAATCTAACTTAGATATTTATTAAAATGTACATTACACTTAATAGGCTGTATAAATATTAAATATTATTTTTTTATTATCTATGTATTATTATAATATTATTCATAATAACATCATAATAATCTTCTTTATAAATAAATAATGATCATCTTTGGTCAAAAGGCCAATAAAGATCATGTTCATTATAAATGATGGATAATAGTGACAATCACTCAAAATGACATCATTTGAAAATAAGCTTAATAATTTCTAAAGGTAGGATTGGTACAAGACTTCTATCCCAAATGTTTAGGTATTTCTCACTATTTTCAAATATTCCACTTACCTAAAATCCTTATAATAAATTGCATAGGATTGTTGGTATCCCATACCTAGGTAGTAGAATTACATATAGAGAAATTTTAAGGTGTTATCATATAACATCCTTGATAAGCAACTCTTGCTCCTTTCTCTTGTTCAGCTTATTATGGTCAAAGAAAGTAAGTCAATTCTTCTTCCTATGACCCTGCTTCTAGTATTAGAAACACTATGCCTGATTTAGGTCAATATTTGACTAATTATTTTGACTGGACTTAGAAGCTTCAATATGAACTGATTCATACTGCTGAATCAAATTCAACTTTTGATACTAATTATCGAAGTTGGATCCCATAAGTCATCACTGTTTAACAGTGATTGGAGCAATTAGGGTTTAGCCATAATTTATGAAAAGAGAACAATGACCTAATATATATGAATTATTTTAAGTCTAGAGACTTGGTCTTATTAGGTTTATGGTGCTCCCAAGCCTTGGGAGGCCACAAGAGGAGCCATGGTGTTGGCTCTAGGAGACTAGGATCGGTATGAGTCCTAGGGCTAGGATAGGAGTTGTCCTAGGTGAAGGCAACATATAGCCCTACATGGGATCAAGGTTTAGGTGTGAGGATCTTAAGAGGCTTGGTAGGTGCACCAAAGATTTGGGATAAAAGGTGGAGTAAAAGACCAAAGTCAGGGAAAGAATTAACCAAGATAAGGGACTGACATACAGATGGGTTGGCTTGGATATGCAGCCGAGCCGACTCGAGGTGCAATTGAGCTGGCTATCTCAAGCAGACAGAAGATAGAGTTTTGGATGAGACGTAGTCGAGCTAGCTCAACTACTGAAAGAGTCGGCTCGATGGTGGCAAACAGAACAGGCGGGATTTTTTGTTTGGGGTCTTAAGGCTTGATCCAATAAGGTCTTAAGGGGGCTAACTATATATGGGTTAGATTTAGATCCAAGGGATGAGAGCATGGGAGACATGGATGTATATAGGCTTGATGAGTGCTTTCATGTATTGGGTTAGCCAGAAAAGTTTTTGGTTGGGCCTAATATCTATATATAAATACATAGGATGTATTAGGATTTTATAACATGGATTGAATACAGTTCTTTTCTTCCTCAATCTCTCTTCTTTCTTCTCTCTAGAGTTGCTGCCCAAAGGGGGCACCTCTCTTAAGCCCAAGGAGGGAGGTGCCCCATCACAGATCTAAATTGATGGATTGGTGGTTTGCTACCCTTAGAGAATATCAAAGGTTTCCTCAGATCCATGCTAAAGATTAAGAGCTTCCGTAATATGGAATCAAGGCCAGGTGATGCCATGGTGATATGCCAATAATTTCGTATGAGAGTCTGATGCATGGAAGCAAAGAAAAAGTCATACAAGGTGAAATCAAAAATCTACACAAGTATTCCATGATATGTCTCGGATCTACCTTTGTTATTACTATGGTTTGGCTAATCGAGAGTAGCGAATTGAAGGTGGAGGCTGAGAGGATTAATGAAAAGGATTTTTTCTGGGGTGGAAGGTTTAGGTGCATGATTTTATGATCGATCTTGGTTGGAGAGATCGGGGTGTATGACGGGTGACAGGGTTCTCTAGAAAGATGGATAGTGTGGGGCAGTTTGATGGATGAAGAGAGATTTTCTAAGGGATAATGGTTGAAGGAAAGCTGAAGAAGTGATTATACATCCTTCAATTACATGAAGGTGGGAGAAGTAGTCAGGGATGCATTCAATAGTTCGACCAGAGCATGGATTTGTGAAGCCTTGGAGGTGATGGAGATTGATGATCCATGGAGGTCCAGCAGGTTAGTATTGGATGGTTGATCTTGGATTAGGTTTCTTCTACAAGAGCACCAGGAAGAGTCATGATTCAAGTGGAGGATGGTTTGTGTACAGCAAGAGAAGACCCAGATACCTATGAGGAGGTGGTGTTGAGATGAGTCGAGAGCACTGGAGTGCTACAGTAGTGCTTTCCTAGAGGCAGAGGGTTGAGAGAGGCTCGATGGTGTAGCAGTCGAGGGAGGTATCCTAACAAAGAGTATTAGGAAGCATCTTAGAAAGATTGAGAGCAGGTCTCAGGGAGAGCCAGAGAGTCTTAGGAGCCTCGAGATTGTTAGATATATGTGCCCTAGAAGCCAGAATTGGCTGACACTTGTAATACACTTCTAGGGGAAAAATTATAATTTTGACTATAATCAATAAAATGGGTTATTTTCTATCACACTTGTGTATTTATTGTCTGTGATACATCCTTTGAGTTAATGGTAATGATAATTCATATTTTCAAGAGTTGAAAATTTAAGACATGAATAATCATTATTAACTCATAAACAGCTCCCGACCATAGGATCATCACGAGGATGGTGATTGATCTGGAAGGTTGGTGTACGATCGCTTTTCTTTAGTAGATGAGTCTTGAGTCTATGGTGTGGAGACACCGGAGCGAGAGTACAGGTACTCGTTAGAGAACGAGGGCACTGAGCGTGACCACCTCGAGTAGTCATTAGGGAGTCTACCTTCTCGTCAATGACTGACTCGATGCTGCAGTAGTGTGTCTGGTTCTTTGACCTGAGATGCATCGGCAGTTCACCTTGAGGGTGTTATAGTTTGACTACACCATTACTCGGTCTCCTAGCCATATGGAACCCTGAGGTGTATGTTGGCTATAGCATGTTCATTGTAGGAACTGGATTGCATCAAGATGGAATCTATCTACCTCGGTGGTAGAGGAGCAGCCCTATGATGATCATGAGAATCAAGTCCTGAAGCCCATGGCCATGGCAGAGTGAAATAATAGAAAGAGTTTCTATTTAGATTTTCACATTGGACTCGAATCGAATGATTACATCATATGACAGAGACTAGGGTTTGACGAGTTTACCTTAACCCTAATCTGATCGGGGCTCAAGATAGAAGAACTTAATCACACAGGTAGCTGCACCAAGAGGTTCGCATTCAGCTCTGATGGGTTGCCACCATATACTGCTAGGTGTCACTGGTGGATTTTGGGAGCAATTAGAATGATTTAGATGATCGATCATTCTAGCTGTTCGAATCAGAAGAGTTCTGATCCATCGAAAGGAGTTTCGATGATGTCGATGATAGAGATCATGACATATCCCATTACCATACAGAACTGAACCTAACTGGGTCACACAAACAAGGGTTTGAATCTGGTGATCATCAATTGAACTGATCTAGTTCAATTGATCTGAATGAGATTCAATTAGGTTCAAGGAAATCGTGCTAGCACTCGATTGAACCTAACGTTCTTCTTTTACTATCATAAATAAGTTGTCCTGACTGAGCCAAAGGAGTTTGTGCTCAATCAGAGGCCTTCATATGGTCTGACTGGAGGTTGTCCAAGTTAGAGAAGGTTGTCTTATTTTATAAGACATTACCTGCCATTTTTGGTCACCTGCCATTTCTTGTTCTTTGACTTTGGTCAAAAGTCTGACCTTTGACTGGTCAAATGTTGACCATTAGACACTTTGACTTTTGTCCACGTGTCACGCACCTATTGGAGAGCTGGTGGGGGCCTGTCCCCCTGCCAGAACCTGGCAAGGAGGAGGGCGCACGCCACCCTAGGCGTGTGCCCAAGTTGGAGGCGCCTTGGAGTCCTTGTTGGACAAGGACTCCACCTCCCTTTTGGATTCCAATTCAGAGTTCTACTAAGAATCCAGTTTGACTGGTCTTAGGCGCCCTCTAAGGAGGAATCCAGGGGTCTCTATTCCCACCAATCAGATTTAGATCTGATTTCACAAAGGGTTGTGATTGGTTGGGAGGAAGAGGAGTTGGATCACGCTTAGTCTATAAATAAGACCCTGCGCCCAACTCAGATTCTAATGCAATTCAATTGAGAAACCCCACGCCCCAAGGCTGCCTCTCCCCTCTTCCTCCATGCCTAAACTTCTCCTCCTTCTCCTCTCCACGTCCAAAAGAGTTTTGGACTTAGGTTGGTGCGTTCCAGATCAAAAGAAAGGCGATCAAAAGAAGAAGGCTGCACTGCTGCAAAGGACGACTGCTGATCTTCAAAAGGAGTTTTGAAGATCCTCCAGATCAGATCCAGATCTAATTTTTGGAGGTGTGATAGAGAAGAAGAGGATCTCCAGATCCAACCCGAGTGGATACCGGTAGAGGCCAGGCGCTTGCGTGGCTAGATCCAGAACCTTCCGCTGCAATCAGGATCATCTACAGGGTAATAGGATTACCCAAATCAGGTAAATTAAATTTGATTTAATTTATCTTATTTTATTTTATTTATTAAAATAATAAGAATCAGATCTGAAACATATCAAGATCTGATTGGATCAAGAGAAAAATTTTTGAAATATATCTCTTGATCTGATCAGATCTGGACGAACCTGGACCGGGAAATCAGGATTTCCCTTCAACTGGTATCAGAGCCATGGTTCTAAATTGTTTAGATCTGATTTTAATTTTATTTTAATTAGAAAATAAAGTGATTTCAGATGTCACATGAGATGTGATCAGATCTGAAATCAAAAAAATTAAAATTAAATGATTTGGATCTAAGAACATGAAGATATGCATGACTAGTTCTAGAATAGAATAGTTCTATAGAATAGTTTTGCATGTCTTTGATTTAATCTGATTAAATCATATTTTAGATCTTCTTATTTACTATTTTTTGATATTATAAGTGTTATAATAACATCTGATAAACAGCAAATAAAAATTATTTAATTTTAAATATCATATGAGATATGATTGATGCATGTCTAGACTAGTTGTAGAATAGTTCTACATAATTGTCTAGATTAGAATTTATTTTGATTAGATCAATTTAAATCTAATTTTTTAGATTATTATGAGATAATTTAGATCTGAAAATATGCATGATTATGATACATGAGATGTATGCAAAATATGCCATGATTAGATCTACTTTATATATGAGATATATGATATAGATCTGATATTGTTTTGTAGTATTAATGTTCCTGATTA
>QRFJ01001030.1:59586-95391 GCA_006176705.1 Cocos nucifera | reverse complement strand
AGACCACCATTTTTAAACTTGAGGGTTGATAGTCATAGGAATTGTTTTGACTAGGTATTCACCGCCCTCGATCTGATCAAAGAACCTTAATGAATTTTCCTGTTTGCTTTTTCTAACTTCATGTCTGAATTCTTTAAGCTTTTCAAAGGCTTCAAACTTGTGTCTCATAGATATACAACCCAGGTTAACCGAGATAAATCATCGATTGAAGGTTATAAAGTAACATTGCCTCTAGCGGCATGTCAAAGGACTGCAATTTACACATTCAGTTATGTGTTAGATATATGTGCCCTATGAAGCCAGATTGGCTAACACTTGTAATAACACTTCTTAGGGTAAACTATAATTTTGACTATGTCAATAATGGATTATTTCTATCACATATGTGTAATTTAGTGTCTGTGATAAGGCATTCTTTGGTTTAATATAATGATAATGTCATATTTTCAAGATTGAAAATTTAAGACATGAATATTATGCATTGTTAACTTCATTTAAAAGTTCGACCATAGATATCGACGCAGGATGGTGATTGTATCGCCAGAAGGTTGGTGTACAATCGTTCTCTTTAGTAGATATGTCTGAGTTCTACGGTGTAGAACTAAGCAAGAGTATAGGGTACTCCGTTAGAGAACGAGGGCACTGAGCGTGCCATCTCGAGTAGTCATTAGGGAGTACCCTTGTCGTCAAATGACTGACATCGATGCTGCAGTGTGTATCTGGTTCTTTGACCCTGATGATGCATCGGTTAGTTCACCTTGTGGGTGTTTAATAGTTTGGACTATACCATTACTCAGTCTCTCTACCATTTAGAATCCAAGGTGTATGTTGGCTATAACAATGTTTAGGAATCTTTGGTAGCATCAAGATGGAATTCTATCTAACCTCTCGGTGGTAGGGACAGCCCTATGGATGATCATAGAGAATCAAGTCTAGAAGTCCATGGCCATGGCAAAGTGAAATAATAGAAGAGTTTCTATTTAGAATTTTCACATTGGACTTGAATCAATGATTACATCATATGACATAAGACTAGGGTTTGACGAGTTTCACCTACCCTAAGTCTGATCGGAGCTCAGATAAAAGAACTTAATCACACAGGTAGCTTGAAGCCAAGAGTTCTGCATCCACTCTGATGGGTTGCCACCATATACTTCTAGGTGTCAGTCTCTCAATGGACTCCACCAGGAAACACCTCAACTCAACGGGATTTCAGAACGGAGAAATCGGACCTATTAGGATATGGTTCGATCCATGATGAGCTTCACAGACCTCCCTGATTTTTTTTTGGGGAAACATTCATTTGTTAACTTCAATCTATTTACTGAATAGGGTTCCCTCTAAAATCCGTTCCTACCACACCGTATGAGATATGGCATGGTAAGAAACCAAGTCTGAGTCATCTCAGAATTTGGGGTTGTCCGGCTCATGTCAAAAGACAACAAGCGGACAAGTTAGAGTTTAGGTCCTTTAGAGCTCGATTCATAGGATATCCTAAAGAGTCATTAGGATACTATTTCTACATTCCAGAAGACCACAATGTGATTGTGAGTCGACATGCCATCTTTCTTGAAAAATAGTTTATTCAAGATAGCGGCATTGGAAAGCAGATCAAGCTTGATGAGAAAGAAAGTCTCACAAGCAGCAACGAGCTAAGGACCAAATTGGAACCAAATCAGGTTGAGCCAATAAGAACACTACCTCCTCCACCTCGTAGATCGGAAAGAGTTTTCCATCCCCCTGAGAAGATACTTAGGTATTATTTCAGAGGATGTAGAGAAAATGTTCCTCATAGGTAATGGTGCTCATGGTGATGATCCCAAAACCTACAACGAGGCGATATCAGATATCGACTCCGAGAAATGGCTTAGAGGCAATGAAGTCAGAAATTGACTCGATGCACTCAAACCAAGTCTGGACCTTGGTAGATCCACCAGAAGGTATAGTACCTATTGGGTGTAAATGGATCTTCAAGAGAAAAGATTGGTGCAGATGGGAAATGTGGAGACATTCAAGGCTAGATTAGTGGCAAAAGGTTATAGTCAACGTGCGAAGGCATTGACTATCAGGATACCTTTTCCTCCAGTAGCTATGCTAAAATCCATCCGCACATTGCTTGCTGTTGCAGCCTATTTCGATTATGAAATATGGCAAATGGACGTGAAAACGGCATTCTTAAATGGATATCTTGAGGAAGATATCTATATGGAACAGCCGCTAGGTTTCACATCCAGTGATACTGATCACAAGGTTTGCAAGCTGCAAAGGTCCATATATGGACTTAAGCAAGCATCTCGGGAGCTGGAACACTCATTTTAATGATGTGATCAAAAAGTTTGGTTTCATCAAAAATGAAGAGGAACCATGTGTTTTCAAAAGGGTCAGTGGGAGCGCTGTTGTCTTCCTCGTATTGTACGTGGATGACATCCTCCTTATTGGGAAATGATATTCCCATGTTGACATCAGTCAAAATGTGGTTGTCCAAAGGAATTCTCCATGAAAGACCTAGGTGAAGCATCCTTTATTCTAGGAATTAAGGTCTATAGAGGATAGACCGAATAGGATGCTAGGACTTTCACAGAAGATGTACATAGAGGAAGTACTAAAGAGGTTTAGTATGGAAAACTCTAAGAGGGGATTAATATCCCTTCAGACATGGTATTCATCTTTCCAAGAAGATGTGCCCCAGCACACACTGAGGAAATAGAACGCATGAGCAAGATCCCTTATGCTTCTGCAATAGGGAGCCTCATGTATGCCATGCTATGTACACGACCTGATATAGCCCATGCTGTGAGTGTCACAAGCAGATATCAGTCAAATCCAGGTGAAGAACACTGGACTTCTGTGAAATGTATCCTTAAGTACTTGAGAAGAACTAAGGATATGTTGTTGGTCTTTGGTAATGGAGAACTCCAAGTCCAGGGATATACAGACTCGGATTTTATGTCCGATTTAGATGATCGAAAGTCGACATCTGGGAGTCTGTTTGTGTGCAATGGTGGTGCTGTCAGTTGGAAGAGTTCCAAGCAAGACAGTGATAGCAGATTCCACCATGAAAGCAGAATATATTATTGCATCAGAAGCTGCGAAGGAAGCATTCTGGTATAAGAAGTTTGCCATAGAGATTGGAGTAATGCCATCAGATGCCATTCCTCTATACTGCGACAACAATGGCACCATAGCCCTTGCTAAGGAGCCGAGGTCTCATCAAAAATTCCAAGCACATCGAGCGGCGATACCACCTCATCCACGATTACCTCGAGAAAGGATTACGTCGAGGTCAAGAGAGTCGACTCCGCAGATAATGTGGCAGACCCACTTACAAAGCCGTTGGGCCAGCAGAAGATCGAAGCCCACCTTGAGAAGATGGGACTTAGATTTGTAGCCAATTGGCTTTAGGTCAAGTGGAGATTGTTAGATATATGTGCCCTAGAAGCCAGAATTGGCTGACACTTGTAATACACTTCTAAGGGGCAAAATTATAATTTTGACTATAAATAATAAAATGGGTTAATTATTTCTATCACAATGTGTATTTAGTGTCTGTGATACATCCTTTGAGTTAATGGTAATGATAATTCATATTTTCAAGAGTTGAAAATTTAAGACATGAATAATTTCATTATTAACTCATAAAATGCTCCTGACCATAGGATCATCATGAGGATGGTGATTGATCCGAAGGTTGGTGTACAATCGCTTCTTTATAGTAGATGAGTCTTGAGTCTATGGTGTGGAGACATCAAAGCGAGAGTATAGGTACTCGTTAGAGAATGAGGGCACTGAGCGTGACCACCTCGAGTAGTCATTAGGAAGTCTACCTTCTCGTCGAATGACTGACTCGATGCTGCAGTAGTGTGTGTTTGGTTCTTTGACCTGAGGTGCATCGGCAGTTCACCTTGAGGGTGTTATAGTTTGACTACACCATGACTCGATCTCCTAGCCATTTGGAACCCTGAGGTGTATGTTGGCTATAGCATGTTCATTGTAGGAATTGGATTGCATCAAGATGGAAATCTATCTACCTCGGTAGGTAGAGGAGTAGCCCTATGATGATCATGAGAATCAAGTCCATAAGCCTATGGCCATGGCAGAGTGAAATAATAGAAAGAGTTTCTATTAAGGTTTTCACATTAGGACTTGAATCGAATGATTAATCATATGACGAATATTAGGGTTTGATGAGATTACCTTAACCCCAATCCTGTTGGGGCTCAAGATAGAAGAACTTAATCACATAGGTAACTACACCGAGAGATTCATTTTCAGTTATGATAGATTGCCACCATATGCTGCTAGGTGTCACTAGTGAATTTTGAGAGCAATTAGAATGATTTAGATGATCAATCATACTAGTTGTCTGAATCAGAAAAGTTTTAATCCATCGAAAGATGTTTGATGATGTCGATGATAGAGATCATGACATATCTCATTACCATATGGAACTGAACCTAACTGGGTCACACAAATAAGGGTTTCAATCTAGATATCATCAATTGGACTAATCCAATTCAATTGATTTGAATTAGATTTAATTAGGTTCAAGAAAATCATGCTAGCACACGATTGAGCCTAATATTCTTTTTTAATTATCACTAAAGTTTGTCTCGATCGAGCCAAATGTGTCTGGACTCACTCAGGTATCTTTACTTGATCTAACTAGAGCTTGTCCAGGTTAGAAAAGGGTTGTCTTAATTTATGAGATGAATTTGAGATAACATCTGCCATTTTCCATCACTTGCTAAATCCCGTTTCGGATATTTGGTCAAACATTAACCTTTGACACTTAGACATCTGCCCTTATGTCAAGCCATCATAGGAGAGAGTTCTTGGACCAGTCCACCTACTAAAAAGTTGATGGATAAGGGGTGCATGCCTAGGGAGGCGTGCACCCATGGATAAAGCATCTGGAGTCCCGTATAGATGGGAGTCCAGTTGCTTCGGGGATTCTACTTGGATGGCACCTAGAAGACTGCTTTGACCCAATCTTCGTGCCATCTGAGGATGATTCAGAGGGGCTCTCATCTGATTGGATTAGATGATGTTATCCCACTAATCAGATTTTGATCTGATTGCATAGAAAGTCATGATTGGCCGGGATGATGTGGCACTGCATGGCGCAATAGGGTCTATAAAAATCCTATCTGTGCTAAGATCAAAGATGCTTGACCCATTGCCCATGCCACAAGGCTGCCCCTCTTCCTCCTCCATGCCACATTTAGGTGTTCTCTCTCCTATCCACACCCAAGAATTTTTGGACATAAGTTTGGTGCGATCCAAGGAAGAGAAAGATGACAGGAAAAAAAAGAAGGCAGCACTGCTGCAAGAGATAACTCACATCTTCGAAATGAGTTTTGAAGATCTTCAAAATTAGATCCTGATCTAATTTTTAGAGAAGTGATAAAGAAGAAGGAGATCTTCAGATCCTATCCGAGTGGATATCGGTAGAGACCAGAAACTTGCATGGCTAGATCCAGAACCTTAGGCAGACATCAGGATCATCATAGGGTAATCAGATTACTCGCAATAAGATAAAATTAAATTAGATTTAATTTATTCTTTATTTTATTTTATTTTATTTTTTTTATTTGATCAATAATATCATATCTAAAAAGTCTCAGATCTAATCTAGATTCAAGAAAAAAATTTTTGATATATCTCTCTTGATCCAATCAGATCTGAACGAACCTGATCCAGAAAACTAGATTTTTCCTTCAAGTGGACTACCATTTGTCACCACTTGCTGGTGGTTGGATATCATTTGTTGAAGTTTGGACCAAAGGTCAGATGCTTCTGAGCTTGATCAAGAGCCACTTGATCTGGGGTTATTCTATTGGAGCTTAGTGTTGGATGAACTAAACTTGGGAATTAGTTTTTGGACTAGGAGTGATGAACTTATAGATCGAATTCCTGACTTGGATTGTAGCAGGACTACTTTAACTATTCTCAGGAGTTTGGTGATCTTCGAGATCAGCCACTGATAGAAGTTGATATCTTGATCTAAAGCTATATTATAAAAGTCAAGGTCGGAAGGAGATGACTAAGGGGCTGTTACATGGACTGACTTAAGGTTGGCTGAGTTTGAGAGTTAAAATAATGCTAAATTCCCTAATTGGAATTGCGATGAAGTTGCCTTAGTTATTTTGATGAAGATCGGTCGGTACTCTAGGTTGGTTCTTAATAGAAGCATTCAAACTAGATTAGAACACTAGGTTCGGATGAACTTAGGGGCCAAACTCGATTGAAGTGGTGTCGAGGTCCTGAACATCGAGGTGAAGAAGCTCGACCGTGAGTAGGATCGAATCTTGTTGTCATGCCTCCGATCCAAGATTATGAACTAGGAGTCATGGCAACCACCGCATACTCATAGAAAACTTTTTCTACAAGCATGTAAGGCATCTTATCATGCTATCATAAAGCAATAGCGAAAAAATAAATTAATAAATTAAATCTAAAATTTAACTAATTAAAATTTAATTTTAATATCCCATAACATTCAAAATATCTTACATCAGCTTCAATAAAAATTTTAATCTAAAATACAAACATCGAGATTCTACTTCATCACTCTCCCATACATACTCTCATATCATCTAGAATCTCGAGATCTATAAAAATAGTAAAAATAGAGTAATGAGCTAAATAGCCCAGTAAGCAATGATCACTTTAATTAGATTTTATCAAATAATAAAATAAATTATCATTTTATAGAAAATAAACATATGTAAGTCATCAGTTTGAAATTAATTTTCAATATATAGTATTATCAAATATTTTTCATGTCAAAATCAATCTTTTTGAGTTTCTTTCAAGAATTCAAATTTTTGCTATCCAACATTAAATTTTCATTAATCATTCTCGTCAACCAGAAGCTATGGCCATATTATCCCTATGATAGGATCGTAACACCACATATCATCTTACAGTGATTTGCAAATCATCTGATAGCAATATCCTTTGAAACCGCTAGTTTGCTGATGGTTTTTCGCTAGTCTGCTGGTGACATAAAACCTCAGGACTAAATCTTTACCAATATATTAGCCTTTATTGGTGGGGTCTTCCACATAATCAGGTTGAGAGTTCAAATTATTTTAATTCATAATTCTTTACATAATTCACATTTCTTATTTCAATTCATTAAGAATGTACATAATCATGTGGTATCGAAATCAATCAAGTATAATACATAATAAGATCAATACATTTAATCATGATTTATCATAATATTTTAAAAATAAAATACTTTCAATAATAAATATCACCATCAAATTCATGCATCATTTCATAAATCATGTCAAGAAAATATAGTATAATTTGCCAATAAATCTAGAAAAAGATGAAACATTACTTATTTCATACGTATTCTAATAAAACATATTATTCTTATAATTTTTTTTCAAATTCTTTTATTCATAGATTATATTATAGTACCTCATTATCAGACATCTACAATCCTATAGAGAATTAATTTTAATAATTAAAAAGCATACTAATAAACCAAAAAGACATATTGATGGCAGTTACATCTAATGGTCCAGGTCAGTCTGATCATCTTAACTTCATCGATCAAGGTTAGACAAAAAGATAGATGGTTCAAAGTCTATTTATCTAAGTCAAATTAGATTTGAAGTGGTAGAATCAGAAATCTTTTATTATGTTCACAAATCAAGTGGAGAGATAAAGTCAGAGGAGAGAGAAATTATGAAGATGAATTAAGACTAATTAGGCAATATGATCCGATAATCTAATCAATCAAATCAAGATAGATTAAATCAAATCATGATGGAATTATCCTATAAATAATTTAATAAAATTATGGATGATAAAATCTAAAGTATCTAGTCTGGCTAAGATGGATGTTGATATATTATCCGACAATCACAAATCAAGACTCCCTTCACTAGGGTCATTCAAAATTATCATCAATTTTTTCAAAAATCTAGAAAATTTTAGAAGAGAAATTATGAGGAAACATAAGCAGTTTAGAGAGAGAATTTTAGAGAGTGAAAATTCTAGAGTGAGAAAGTGGAGAGAGAAAGAAGAGAGAGAAAGAGAGAGGAGAGAAAAAAATTTTCTTTCTTTTCCTACTTTCTCTTTATCTAAATCCAATAATCATATTAGAGAGAGAAAATAAGAGAGAGAAAGTAGAGGGAGAGAAAATAAATCTTCTAGAGAGAGAAAGGCATGATTCAAACTTAACGATGGAAGACAGAGAAGAGAGAGAAATTCTCTCTTTCTTTTGATTTTTCTTTTTTTCTTGCTATGAAATAGAGGACCTGCAATCCTCTTTCTTTCCATAGAACAGGGAACTCACATTCCCTATTCTTTCTTCGGATGGAAGTCCTCTCACCGGTTGATATATCCATGGCTAGATGAGCAGGCCATGGTGATTTCTAATGGCCCAACACCAGTGATCGATGATGGCAACTAGCAGTAGAAATCCATGAACAAAATGGGGAAAAGCATGGGACAATTTAGAGGTTGTTTTATTCAAGAAACCCTACTGATTGTCGACTGGAAACCATATCCTATTGGCAAAGGAAGAGGGAGGAGAGGATTAATCAATGGGTTTATAAGCTTTTACCTTGATTTCCTGGTGATAATTGATCATTGAGAAATACTGATGAGGATATTACCCATCACTATTATTGATGTAGATCTACATATATTTTATTTTTATATTTTACCTAGATGTATGTATGGGTGTATAGGGAATGGGTGCATCTTCTTATTTTCAGCTCATGAACACATCTTAAAGTATGAGATGGATCGGTTTGTTAGATGGTTAGCTTGTTAGGATTTTATTTATTATTTTATTGAAAATTTGTTAGGAGGTTAGAATCTGTTAATTTATTAGGAATTAGTTAAGAAGTTGAAGTTTATTAGGAATTTGTTAGTAGGTTGAGAGTTTGTTAGGAGGTTAGAGGATTGTTAAAGGCCCATAAATAAGATCATAAATCTAAATGAAAATAAGAAGAGTTAAATTTTTGGAGTAAAGAATTTAGGTTCTCTTCTATCCTTTCTTGAGTTTTTACCCTTCCACCTTGGCAAATGCTGTGCTGTTCTTTTCAACCCCAGCAAGTCCTGTGCTGCTCACCTCTAGGATGGATATTTTCAACTTATTTTCTCTAATTTCATCCAGGATGAACTTTCCTAACTTTTCCCATTTTCCTCTTTACCCCAACTCTCATCTATTTTGTCGAAGAAATTTTATAATTATTCTCTTATTTTATCCTAATCTGGAGTGACTTCTTAGCTCACTCACGATCCTTTTCCTACTTCAAATTTTCCTCCCCACCTCCACCGCCAACCTCCATAAGCTTTCCATCTATTGCCCTGACCTTCTCAGCACCGGCTCATCTTTGTGCCTATCCACCTCTACTGCCACGTCGCCCTGCACCGCCCACCACTGCTCCAAGCCCTCTTTTCCAGCATTTCCTCCACTGTAACTTACCCTACGATAGACTTTGGCTGCCCACTTCCGGTGACACCCTCAATGACCTTCCCTGCCTCCATCACACCCTCCGCCATCTCATCCTTGGAGAATCCTACATGCTTTCCAAAGTAGATCTCCATCCTCCTACTGACTTTCAGTTCGAGCTACATCAAGTTTAAAATCAACCCAAACTTGACAGGATCGAGTTTTCTCCATCCTAGGAAAAATTGATGAGAACATCATCTGCACTATTATTGATGAAGATCTACATGCATTTTATTTTTATATTTTACTTAGGTGTATATATGGATGTATAGAGAATGGGTGTATCTTCTTGTTTCCAACTCATGCACATATCTTAAAGCATGAGATGGATCAGTTTGTTACATGATTAGCTTGTTAGGATTTTATTTGTTATTTTATTGAAAATTTGTTAGGAGGTTGAAATCTATTAATTTGTTATAAATTAGTTAGGGAGTTGATGTTTGATAGAAATTTATTAATAGGTTGAGAGTTTGTTAGAAAGTTAGAGGATTATTAGAGATCTATAAATAAGGTCATAAACCTAAATGACAAAAAGAAGAGTTAAATTTTTAGGGTAAAGAACTTAGGTTCTCTTCTACCCTTTCTTGGGTTTATCCCCTTCTTCCACCTTGGCAAGTCTTGTGCCATTCTTTTCAAACCTAGCAAGTCCTATGCTGCTCACCTCTAGGATGGATTTTTACAACTTCTTTTTCTTCCTTCTTTATCCAACTCTCATATATTTTATAAGAGAAATCCCATAGTTATCCCTTTTTTTTATCCTAATCTGGAGTAACTTCTTAGCTTACTCACGATCCTTTCCATCACCTTATTCAACATCAAAAACACATGTGGAGAATTGGCAACAAACTCCCAAAATTTTGATATGGATCAATGGAAGGGATTGGAGGCTTTAAAAAGAGGGTCGATCTAGAATTTTTAGAGCCAAAACACTTTGACTGTTGATCAAAATCAGAGTCTCAAATGGAGAAGGAAAGAACTCCTTTGGGAGTTCTAATTATACTTTTTTTCCTATTTTGGTTCATGGCCTCCAGCACATGCAGAGCATGTGCACATGTACTAGCTTTTCTTTTGTTTCCCCCCTTTTTTTCCATGCTTTAAAATCCTTGGTAAAAACCTTGGATTTGAGACCAAATTTGGAATTGGGGTATTACACTTGTCGAACTTCATCTTGGGTGAGAGCATAACTTTGGCTTGGGTGATACCTTCTAGAGATCGACGAGATTTGATTGCATTAAACTTCGACAAAAAATATTTTACCCCCAACACTTGTCCTCCTACTCCTAAGTTTGAAGCTCGGATGAAGGGAGTATTATCATTTGCAATCGTTGAAGTTCTATTTTACTTTTCTACCTTCAGGATGTGATATTTTCTAAATTATTCAAATTGGTGTGGAAGCTTCTTTATTACAAAATGACTTGGGATGATCTCGAATTTTGAAATTCTTGGTGTGGAGCTCAATCATATGGTGTCATAATGATTTTGTCTGACATCTGCAACTGCAATAATGGAAAGAACATGCAGAAGGTTGAGATTCGGTACTGACGATCCACAATCATGGTGGTGTTGAAAAACCATACAGGATTTCATGTATATATTTCAAAACTTTTTCAAAATTAAATGCAGTGGAAGATATAGATTAAATTATTTAACCTATTTATGCATGTAATCTTATCACTAAACCCTACATCTAGAATTTATGACATATCAAGATGCATGAATAAATCTAAAAGATAAATCAAGTTGGTATTGATTATATCAATACCCTAAATCTAGAATAATTCTAGAAACTCAAGATCCCATCTAGGTTAGACGAGAGATCAGATTTCTTATCTTTGCACAGGTCGAGAACATTATAGTTGATTTTCATTATTATCCTTATTGCTTAGAGTCACATAGCATATCTAGCCTCTATAGATTATCCACACAAAGTTGCTATGCAAATCGATGGTTCGTCAAATGAAGATCCGCTCAAAATGCTAGCTTCTCATGGATCCCTCTTGATGGTTGATCTAAAAAAATTCTTTAGATATCTCGGACACTCTAAGAGATGAAGATTAGGAGGA
The DNA here is from genome assembly GCA_006176705.1 of Cocos nucifera. NCBI lineage: Eukaryota > Viridiplantae > Streptophyta > Magnoliopsida > Arecales > Arecaceae > Cocos > Cocos nucifera. Next base: position 83,844 of record QRFJ01001030.1, on the reverse strand, counting down.
GAATGAAGAGAAAGAACCAACTCTGGTATCTCCTAAATAAAAAAAAAGAAAAGAGTTAAGAAAAAGCCCTAAGAGAAGACACATCTTCTCTTTCAAGACATCAACCATTGATATCCTAAAAAGATCTTAATGCCTGGACAAGAGGTAACCCTCTCTCATCTAGAATTTTTCATGCTCTAGGTCTCTTTCTCTTCTAATTTTTTTTATGATATAGAAAAGATCTCACAAAAAGATAGAGAAGAAAGGTTCTCAAAAAAATTCTAAGAGAAAACTTTCTTCTTTTCTTCTTCTTACATTAGGACATGATCAAATCATGTCCAAAAGAAACCTCAATGCCCCAACTATTGGAGTGCCCATCCACCCATGCCCTTTCTTCTTTTCTCTCTGATTTTCTTCATGGAACAAACCCTCAAAGAATGAAGAAGAAAAGGTTTACAAAGGAACCATAAGAGAAGACATTCTTCTCTTCTTCTTGTCTCGACAGGAAACCAATAATTGATGTCCAAAAGAAGGCCTCAATACCCAACATATTGGTGAAGGAAGCCATAGGATCGTCCAGATCTGATCAGATCTGAGGTAGATTTTTCTACAAAAATTTTTATGATTTGATCAGATCTAAGAGTTCTCAGATCTGATCACGATGATCTAATATTAAAATTAAAAATAAAATTAAATTAGATTGATTTAATTTTAAGTATCTTGTTGGATAATTTGATTATCCTGCGATAATTCTATTGGTTCCTGAGGTTCTAGAAGGAGCCATGCACGTGCCTGGCCTCTACCAGTATCCACTCGAAAAAGATCTAAACATCTTCTTTTTGTAAATATCTTCTCCAAAGATTAGATCTAAATCTGATCTGTAGATCCTTCAAAACAATTTCTGAAGGTAGTTTGTCCATCATACAAACATCGTCGCGTAGATCCTGAATCTTGCTCCAAAAATCTTGGACCTTCTTCTCAGATTTATGCCTAACTTTTTAGGCATGTAGAAGAAAGGAAGGGAGAGGATAGAGGGGGTGTGGGATATGGTATGGGTGACAGCACCTCTGCATGGAAAATAAAATCATGTGATAGCTCTCTTTGGCGTGAGAAAGGTTTAAAAACCAATGCCATATAGAGTCCCACTTTGACCAAATAACATACTTATTTGATCATCGGGACTCTAGGACTTATTCTCCATGTGAAACCCCAGATCCCATCTAGTTTTTGTCACCAAAAATCAATCAAAAAGTGGGCGACATGAGTAGATAAGGAAGAGTCCATTGCACCTAGGACTCTTCCCTCAAGAGTTTGATCAAAATTAAACTCTATCAAAAACCTAGTCAAACTAGCACCATAAATCATGAAATTTGGCACACCCATAGCATGACTCAGTCCCTATCACATATCAAAAAATTAGATCAAAAAAATTTCTAAAAAATTTTCTAGAAGTATTTGATCAGGTGACCCTCAATTCTCTCAATTGGGTCAACTTTTGACCCTAGTCTAATTGCACTAGGAATGGATTTAATTTCTATAATTTATCTGACCTGGACTTATTTCGGTCAGACAAAAATAAATTCATTCAAGATACAAAAATGTGTCAAATCAAATTTGACTTGATTGCGATGAATTAGAAAGATTATAAAAGGAGAAAGCTAGGCTCAATCGTGTGCTAGCACGATTACCTTGAACCTGATTGGATGTAATCCAAATCAATCAAATTGGGTTAACTCAATTGATGACATCTAGACCCAAACCCTTGTTTGTGTGATCTAGTTAGATTTAGTTCTATATGGTAATGAGATAGGTCATGATATCTATCATCAACATCATCGAAATACCTTTCGATAGACCAGAACTTTTTTGATTCATATAATTAGAATGATCGATCATCAAGATCATTCTAATTGCTCCCAAAATCCACCAATGATATCTAGTAGTATATGGTGGTAATCCATCAGAATTGAAAGTGAACCTCTTGGGGTACCTACCTATGTGATTGAGTTCTTCTATCTTGAGCTCCAACAGGATTAGGGTTAAGGTAAACTCGTCAAACCCAACATTTGTCATATGAATTAATCATTTGATTCGAGTCCAATATAAAATCCTAATAGAAATTCTTTCTATCATCTTTACTTTGCCATGGCTATGGGCTTAAGGACTTAATCTCATGATTATCATAGGACTACTCCTCATCTACCGAGGTAGATAGATCTCCTATTGGTGCAATCCAATTTCTACAATGAACATGCTATAGCCAACATACACCTCAAAATTCTGAATAGCTAGGAGATCGAGTTATGGTGTAGTCAAACAATAACACCCTCAAGATGAACTACCAATGCACCTTAGGTTAAAGAATCAGACACACCACAGCAGCATCAAGCCAGTCATCGATGAGAAGGTAGACTTTTTTATGACTGCTTGAGGTGGTCACACTCAGTACCCTTGTTCTCTAACGAGTATCTGTACTATTGCTCCAGTGTCTCTACACCATATACTTAAGACATATCTATCCTCAGAAAGCAAATATACACCAATCTTTTGGATCAATTACCATCCTCATGATGATCTACGATTGAAAGTAGTTTATGAGTTAATTATGAAAATTCTTGTCTTAAATTTTCAACTCTTGAAAATATGAATTGTCATTACCATTAATTCAAAGGATGTATCACAAACACTTTAAATACATCCTATGATAGAAAATAATTTTTTTATTAATTTATAATCAAAATTATAAAATTACCCTTAGAAGTGTATTATAAGTGTTTAGCCAATCTGGCTTCTAGGGCACACATCTAACAAACTTCTACTTGATCTAAAGCCAATTGGCTACAAATCTAGGTTCCATCTTCTCAAGATGGGCTTCAATCTTCTATTAGCTCAATGGCTTTGCCAGCAGGTCAGCCGCATTGTCTGTGGAGTCGACTCTCTTGACCTCGATGTATCCCTTTTCTAGGTTATCACGGATGAGGTGGTATCGTTGCTCAATGTGCTTAGATTTCTGATGAGACCTTGGCTCCTTAGCAAGGGTTATGGTGCCACTATTGTTGTAGTATAGAAGGACGGTATCTGATGGCATCACTTTGAGCTCTACGGTGAATGTTTACTAAAATGCCTCCTTTGTAGCCTCCGATGCAGCGATATACTCTGCTTCCATGGTGGAGTCTACTATCACTATCTACTTGAAACTCTTTCAACTGATAGCTTCATCATTATAAATAAATTGACTTTCAGATGTCGACTTTCGATCATCTATGTCGGACATAAAATCTGAGTCTATATACTCCTGAACCTAGAGTTCTCCATTGCCAAAAACTAGAAACATATGCTTAGTCCTTCTCAAGTACTTAAGGATATATTTCATAAAAGTCCAGTTCTCTTTGCCTAGATTCGACTAATATCTGCTCATGACACTCACAGCATGGGCAATATCAGATCATGTATATAGCATGACATACATGAGGCTCCCTATTATCGAAGCATAAGGGATCTTGCTCATGCATTCAATCTCTTCAAGTGTGCTAGGGCACATCTTCTTGGAGAGATGAATGCCATGTCTAAAGGGTACTAAACCCCACTTGGAGTTTTCATGCTGAACCTCTTCAGCACCTCCTCTATGTATATTTTTTGTGAGAGATCCAACATCCTATTCGATCTATTCCTATAGACCTTAATTTTCAAAATAAAAGATGCCTCCCTAGATCTTTTATAGAGAACTCCTTAGACAATCATATTTTAACTATAGTCAACATGAAAATATTATTTTCAATTAGGAGGATGTCATCTACGTATAGTACGAGAAAGACAATAGCGCTCCCACTGACCTTTTTGAAAATACAGGGCTTCTCCTCATTCTTGATGAATCCAAGTGATTTGATTACATCATTGAAATGAGCATTATAGCTCTAAGATGCTTGCTTAAGTCCATATATGGATCTTTACCATTTGCATACCTTATGATCATCATTACTGGATGTGAAACCTAGCAGCTATTCCATATAGATATCTTCCTCAAGATATCCATTTAAGAATATCGTTTTCACATCCATCTACTATATTTCATAATCAAAATAGGTTGTAGCAACAAGCAATGCGTGGATGGACTTGAGCATGACTACTGATGAAAAAATATCATGATAGTCAATGCCTTTGCACTGACTATACCCTTTCGCTACGAGCCTTGCTTTGAATGTCTCTACATTCTCATTGGCACCTATCTTTCTCCTAAAGATCCATTTATACCCAATAGGTACTATACCTTTAGATAGATCTACCAAGATTCAAACTTGGTTTGAACGCAATGAGTCAATCTCTGACTTCATTGCTTCTAACCATTTTTTAGAGTCGATATCTGATATCACCTCATCATAGATTTTGGGATCATCATCATGAACCCTATTTCCTATAAGAAATATTTTCTCTATAACTTCTAGGATAGTACCTAAGTATCTTTCAGGAGGATGAAAAATTCTACTTGATCTATGAGGTGGAGGAGGTAGTGTCTGGGTTGGCTCAATCTAATTAGGTTCCATAGTTTCCTTAGCTCATTTCTCATCGAAGACTTTCTCCTCGAATCTAATCTATCTTTTGATGCCACCATCTTGAATAAACTATTTTTCAAGGAAGATGGCATGTTCACTCACAATCACATTATGATCTTTCAAAAGATAGAAATAATATCCTAATGACTCTTTAGGATATCCAATAAACCAAGCTCTAAAGGATCTAGTGTGAGGATTTATGGTACTTTCAAGCCTTGGGAGGCCACAGGAGGAGTCACGATGATGGCTCCGAGAATTTTAGGGCTTGGTTGGTGCTTCGAAGATCTAGGACATAAGATGAAGCAAGAAACCAAAGCCAAAGAATCAAGACTGTAGAAAGAAGATTTTTTGTAGGTTAGCCAGCTCAATCCAAAATTGGGTCGGCTAAGTCTCAGTGCACAGGCAAAATAGAGAGCTGCACGTTTGGGACTGCTGGCACGACATAGGACTGAGCTGGCTCAGTCCGTTCGAAATTGCTGGCACAGCATAGGACTGGGTCGGCTCAGTTTCAGACTGAGCCAACCTAGTGGAACTTAGCCGGCTTAGTGCTGAGAATGAGCCGACTCAGTGGACGGGCAGAGTTACACAAGGGTCTATTTTGGGCTAGGGTCTAGGATGATCATAGGGGTCTTAAGGCCTGGTTTGAGAGGTCTTAAGGGGGCTATTTTATGTATGGATCGGGTCTAGATTTAGAGGATGAGAGCATGGAAGACATGGGTGTACATAGGCTCGATGAGTGCTTTCTTGTATTCGGTTAGCCAGAGAGTTTTTTGGTCGGGCTTAATGGCTATGTATAAATACATAGGTTGTATTAGGGTTTTTAAGATTGAAATCAATACAGATCTTTTCTTCCTCAACTCTCTTCTTCTCTTCTCTCAAGAGTTGCCGCCCTAGGATTCTTGAAGAAGCCCTAGAGAAGGGGGCGTCTCCCTCAAGCCCAAGGAGGGAGGCACCCTATCATAGATCCAGATGGAGGATCGGTGGTGTGTTGCCCATAAAGAACGTCACAGATTTCTTTAGGTCCGTGCTAAAGATCTGAAGCTTTCGCAACATGGTATCGGGGTGCTTATGATGTAAAGGATGATTGGCGTTCGAGCGATATCAGGGGTCTTCAATTTGGTATCAGAGCTAGGTGATGCCTGGAATATTATGGACGACAACATCTAGACTCTAATTTGTCCATTTGTTGTCTCTTGACATGGGTCGGACAACCCCAAATTCTGAGATGACTCAGACTTGTTTTCTTACCATGCCATATCTCATACGGTGTGGTAGGAATAGTTTTAGAGGAAACCCTATTCAGTAAATATATAGCAATCATCAAACTATATCCTCAAAAAAACTTAGGAAGCTTCATGAAACTCATCATGGATCAGACCATATCTAATAGGATCTGATTTCTCCATTCTGAAACTCCGTTGAGTTGAGGTATTCTAGATGTAGTCCATTGAGAGACTATGCCATTGTCCTTAAGATAATCTAGAAATTTTTGACTAAGGTATTCACTTCCTCGATCTGATCGAAGAATCCTAATGAGTTTTTTTATTTATTTTTTTACTTCAAATCTGAATTTTTTGAATCTTTCAAAGGCTTCAAACTTATGTTACATCAAATACACATACCTGTATTGAGATAGATCATCAGCAAAGGTGATGAAGTTGACATAATTATCCCTGGCCGGCATATCAAATGTTAAAAATTATGTTCCAAAGTCAATCATCAGTCTGTTGATGGTTGAGATATTATAATTAATTTATTAATTAATAAAAAATATTTTGGCATCTGTTTTCATCATAAGTTTATATCTTCTAATGAACTCCATTGTTGTGATGAAGTTTTTAGGACTATTTAGTTTTGATAAAGAGAGAATTTATCAATTAGTTCTTAAATTTGTTCACAATCAAATGATAGACTGTTAATTAGAACGACAGCATCTATCGAGCATAGGTCGCTATATGTCATATAGGTTAGTTGTCCTCTTAACTAAGGTGTGTGGAGACACTGGTATGGCATACAAGTGAGATGTATGGGTACATCATCATTGAACATGACCAATCCTAGAGCATTCTATTATTGAGAATATCTTTGATGGGATATAGGTATAAGTATCCCTTAGACCTAAGATCACCCCAGTGACTTGCTAACTAAATTTCTAATTTAGCAACGAAAGGCTTCTAGACACACTCAAGTACTTGCAAAGTTGGAGTATGATCAAGATGGAATTAACCACTCCAAGAGTTGGAGAAGAATGTATCACTATATTTCAATATAGCAAAACCTTGGCTAGGATAATTCATCAGATGGATTTGGTATTTTGAAATACAATGTAGACAACCTGATTAGAGTTGACAGTTGAACTTTGATGTGTCCTATGAGAATTGTGGTCAAGGGGATGAATTATATGGAAACTATATCCGCATGGATTCTAAGGATGGTGTTCTACACCTTCAACCTATCCGGCCGTCAGGTATTATTGCTAGATGGTCACTTTGATTGATATAAAAATTTATTCCTATACCATCGACTTAGGTTTGAATCTATGAGGTCACATACATTAGATCTTATGATCTGATCGAATGGTTGATCAATGATTAAGAATCGTTCTAGGGTTAAACAATCAAAACGATTGATGTTTAACCTAGTGCAAGTGTTGCAGGAGGATCGATTAGTAATTAGATTGCTAATTGGATTAATTTGATTAAGCCAATAAGTTGACATTAAGTCTAATTAAATATAATTTAATTAGATTTAGTTTGGGCTTGATTGGATCAAGTCCAATTGAATTATTGGATAAGCCAAGTGCAAGGAAGAACTAGTCCTAGTCTAACTAGGACTCAGATTAATCTAATTTTTTAATTTAATTAGAAAATAAATTAAAATTAAATCTAATTTAATCAAGTTCTTAAATGAGCTAGGGTCTTATTTAATTAGGTTGGTTTAATCTTGATTTTATTTGGTTAAAAGATCTTGTCTGACCAAGTCAAAATAGGAGTCTTAGTGTGATTAGGACTCCTTATCTCCTTGTGCCACCTTAGTCCCAACACCCCCATACCTATTTTTTAGATATTTTTTATGAAAATTTCTTTTCTTTCTGATTTCCATGCCCCATCTCTGCCTCCAAGTCATATTTGGAAGTTAGGTGGAAGACCAGGTCAAAGGAGGAATTGGTTTTGCTTAGGATTCTATGAGATAGATCCTTGTTGACCAAAACATCTTCCCTTGAGTACCACCCCCTCTTTTAATTAATTCTTATCTTATTCTATAAAAATAATCTTCTTTTTTATGCACCCTCCCTTGCTGGTCCACACCAAAAATTATGGAGGAGGCGCCCAAGAGTTGGGCGCTCCAACAACTTCCCATGTTTGGATATTCCTAGTCTAGGAATTTGATCTAACTTGGACTCTTCTTTTTCCCTATTTATTGGATGAATTTTATTCTAATTTTTTCATGAAATATAGAGCTTTAGGAGAGATTTGGGGAGTATAAAAATCAGAGGATGAGGGTCCTTGGGCATGGGGGTTCCATAGGCACCAAACTAGGTGTCTAGGTGCGAGAAAAGAGAAGATGAGGGTCTTCTTCTAGGGCTGTTTTGTTTTCAATCTCTCCTCCTTTTTCTTGAGTTTTTTTTGAGAGAGTCTCAGATCATCAAACTCTCATCTTCATTCTCATATTTTGGAGAGTCTAAATTTTGAAGAAGGGAGCATCGGATCAACCGTCGAAGAAGGATCAGCACAGTACTAGCATACTGTGCTGATTTCCTGCATCGAACTTTAGATCAGAGATTGTAGGCTTGTGTGGATGACTCCTAGAGGCCGGATGTGTGTGCAGCTCATGACTTCATGCTCAAGCCTAGATCAGTAAGTTAGAACATCTAAACTTGCTTAGGTAATAGATCTGATCTATAAACTTCATACCTGCATTTGATGTAGTGTAGATCTAGGTTGATTTGATCAACCTTTTCCTTTCTTATTTAATTTTAATTTTTGATTTAATATCATGCCTTAGTCATGTAATAGATCTGAGATCTAGGTGCTTACATAGTTATTTAAATAAATTTTAGATTTATTTAAGTCTTCTGCTGCAGGATCTTGAAAAAATTTTAAGATCTACTTGTGAAACCTTAGATCTTGTTCCTTCATCAAATGGGCTGCATACATCAGTTTATACTAGAAAAAGTAGGTCTGTGGCCCTTTTCTCATGTCCTACAAGAGGGAGCTTGGTTATTTTGCCATGAAGGCATGATTCATAAATTGGATATGACTCGAAAGTCAACAAATTCAATAGTCCAAATTTTTTTAATTTGTTAACCCTATCTTCAGCTATATGACCTAGCCTAAGATGCCAAAGATACCTATCATTTAGACTATCCCTAGATCACTTTGATCCTATAGCATTCATATTTTGCTCAATATTAAAAATTGAAACATCAATATGTAATTGATAGAGACTATTTATATGAAAACTACTTGCAATTTTATTTCTTTCATAATGAATATTACAATAGTCCTTAAGAAAACTAATTACATAGCCTTCTTATGCTAAAGATGAAATAAAAATCAAATTCCTTCTTGCTGTAGGCACATAAAAATAGTCTCTAAGAACTAGATCTTATCTTGATGGTAATCGAAGAGGGTATGTTTCCACGATCACAGCAGCAACTCTTGCTCCATTCTCAACGCATAGGATCATCTCACCATCTCTCAGCCTCCTGCTATCCTCAAGATCCTGCATAGAAGTACACAAGTGAGCACTAGAATCAGAGTCAAGCATCCAACTAAATGCAGAAGAAATTGTAAGGTTAGATTTTCTAATGAGTGTAGCTCCAAAAAGACGTGTCTCCTTGTTCTTCAGGCTGGCTAGGTAAAGAGGATAGTTCCGCTTCCAATGGCCATCTATGTTGCAATAAAAATATTCTCTTGTCAGCAGCATTCTTCTTTGGCTCTGCCTTCTTCTTCTTCCCATCTTCCACCTTCTACTTCTTCACGATCTTCCTCTTCTTTCCAAAAGGCTTTCTCTTGGAAGAAGTCCGCTCCATAGCAAGCATTGAACTCTTTGAACCTTTCATAGAGAGCTCAGTAGTAACCAACATATTCATAATAAGTTTAGCTAAGGTATTTTGCAGTTTATGCATATGGTAGTTCATGATGAATTGCTCATATGCATCAATCAAAGACTACAAAATTATATCAATCTATAGATCCTGATCTAACTTGACACCATGCTTCTCAAGCTCTTTTAAGTCCTTGATCATCATCAGACAATAATCTTGAACCGACTGCCCATCACGCATCTAAGCCTTAAAAAGTCTTTTAGAGACTTGATATTTAGCTGCTGTGACTCTGTTCCCTAAATAACTCTTGTAGGTGAGCCAACATTTGGCAGCTAGTCTTAATGTCTTCATGTTGATGCTGGAGCTTATCAGACATGGAGCCCAACATGTAATACCTAGCTTTATTATCTTCATCCATCCATTTTTTCTAAGATGCTCTCTGATCAACAGGCAAACGTGCTGGTAAAGTGGGAGGATCTTGTTCCAACACATGAGTCAACTTCTCGAAACCCAAAACTATTTTAAAGTTTTGGAGCCAATTCTTGTAGTTGGGTCTGGTCTGTCTACGAGTGTCCAAGATATGGGCTAGTGGATTGGATGCAGATATTTTTCTATATAGAGTCAAAGTTTCTAGTTAGATTTTGTAATTAGACTTAACCAATTTATTTAGAGATTTCATTTTTAAACAAATTAGACTCCCACTATTTACTCGGATCCCTATAATTCCTTAGCAAAGATGCAAAAATTTTCATGATTATTGATTTCTAGTGGATGGTGTGATCCCACCAACTGGCTCACTACCTCACCTAATAGTTATTGGTGATGGGTCAACTGATGAGTGGACAACTCTTGTCAATGATTCTCTAATCATGGTGCACCCAAAACTTGGTCTGTAATTCATGAAGCTCACTGTGCCCAGAATATTGCTCTACTTCTTAGTTAAGTCAGACCCACCATTTGCGCGAATTAGATTTCTGATATTGAGCCCAACCCATCCTTTAATCCGTAGCTTCTAATATCTAATAGACATGGTTGCATCTTTTCGATGCAATTGAACCACTATATCCAACTGAGAATAATCAACCCCAAAAAGGATCTACACATCTACAATAGTAAAAGATCTTAGACTTAATATTTTCTTAGAAAGATTTAATTTAGGTCTTTTTAAACTTGACTTGACTTAGTCATAACAATTATGACTAACCTAGTGGCATGGATTGACTTGAATTGTTAGCCACCTTAAATTAGAACTGGATCGACATAAATGGCTGGGTAAGTGAGATCGGTGGAAGGGATATGCCATTAACTTGATAAGAATGCATTCAGATCGAGTAATTTCTAATTAAAAATTAGTTGATTGTATCTATCAGACTTACCTTAGATACCAAATTATCAAATCAAAATCAATCGGATTCGTCTATAACCTAGGCTCGAATCATGGAGCCAAATTAGGTCTTGACTTGATCGAGTCACATCTCAATGTGATTTAATCTTGATCCAGACTTAATCCTATTAGACTGATCAATTCTAAGCTTTCTTTGATCCCATCTAACTAACTCTTGATTCGGTTTGATCAACCGTTAGACCTAATTGAGCCACCCAAGTCCGATCCTAATTTGATGAAGATATTTTAGATCTAAAAATTCATAATTTTTAGATCAAATTAATTTCATAATCTTAATTCTTAATTAAGTTTTGGATTTATGAATAAAACATATAACAAAATTTTAGGATTTTAGGATCTAAGGTTTTGTAGAAAATAAGTTCTGATTTCTAATTAAGGATGAACGCACAGCATCCCTATACATCATAAAAATATCCCATTGAATGGAAGAAGAGAGCCTTTAAATCTTACTTTATTCTTATGAACGGACGGCCAAGGGGAATGTCTTAATCAGAAATATATTTTCTAAAACAAAACTAGTTAGATCTAAATAATATATCACATATACAAAACATCTAACTTATACATGTCTTGCATACATCTCATGTATCATAACTCAATAAACCATGCATGCTTTCAGATCTAAGATATCACATATTAAATTTAAAAAATAAAATTTTAAATTTGATCACATCAAAAATAAAACTATTCTAGATATTTTATAGAACTATTCTATAACTAGTCTAAGCATGCATCTTTCATATCTTATATGAATAAATTAAAAATTAAAAACTATATTTTTTATTTTTTAAATCTATTTACAATAATTATAATATCAAAAAAATAAAAATAAAATAGATCTAAAATTATATTTAATTAAATTAACAACATAATCATACTAGACTACACATAGAATAATTCTAATCCTAGTCTAGTCATGCATCTCATACATTATAGATCTAAATTATATAATTTTTAATTTTTTAATTTTAGATCTATTCACATCTGATGTGATATCTAAAATTATTTAATATGAGATCATAAATAAAAATTAAATTAGATCTAAAATTAATCTAAAGAACTACTAATGCAGCTCTAATACCGGTTGAAGGAAAAATCTGATTTTCCACCGTAGGATTGTCTAGAACTAATCTGATCTAAGATGGATTTTTCTACAAATACTTATATGATCTAATCAGATCTAAGAGTTCTTAAATCTAATTATGATAATCTGATATTAAAAAAATAAAAATAAAATAAAATTAGATTTAATTTTAAGTCTCTTGTTGGTAATCCGATTATCCTGCGATGATCCTATTGGTTCCTAAGGTTCTGGAAGGAGCCATGCATGCACCTGGCCTCTATCGATATCCACTCAGATAGGATCTGAATGTCTTCTCCTCATAAATCTCTTCTCCAAAGATTACATCTAAATATGATCCGTAGATCCTTCAAAACTATTTTTGAATGCAGCCCATCCATCACACGAATACCATCGCGTAGTTCCTGAATCTTATGCCAAAAATCTTGGACCTTCTTCTCATATTTGTGCCTAACTTTTTAAGCATGTAGAAGAGAGGGAGAGAGAGGATAGAGTTGGTGTGGGATATGGTATGGGTGATAGCACCTCTGCATAGAAAATAAAATCATGTGATAGCTTTCCTTGGCGTGAGAATGGTTTAAAAACCAACACCATCTAGAGTCCCACTTTGATCAAATAATATACTTATTTGATCATTAAGACTCTAGAACTTATTCTCCACATGAAACCCCAGATCCCATCTAGCTTTTATCATAAACAATTAATCAAAAAGTGGGTGATATGAGTAGATAAGGAAGAGTCCATTGCGCCTAGGACTCTTCTCTTAAGAGTTTAATCCAAATCAAACTCTATCAAAAACTTAGACAAACCACTACCATAAATCACAAAATTTGGCACACCCATAGCATGACTCAAGCCCTATCACATATCCAAAAATTAGATCAAAAGAATTTCTAGAGAATCTTCTAGAAGCATTTGATCAGGTAACCCTTAATTCTCTTAATTAGGTCAACTTTTGACCCTAGTCCAATTGCATTAGGAATAGATTAATTTCTATAATTTATCTGATCTAAACTTATTCTAGTTAGATGAAAATAAATTCATTCAAGATATAGAAATAAGTCAAATTAAATTTGACTCGATTATGATGAATCAAAAAGATTATAGAAGGAGAAAGCCAGGCTCAATCATGTGCTAGGACGATTACCTTGAACCTGATTGGATCTAATCTAAATCAATCAAACTAGATTAGCTTAATTGATGACATCCAGACCTAAATCCTTATTCATGTGACCTAGTTAGGTTCAGTTTCTTATAATATTGAGACATGTCTCGATCTCTATTATCGACATCATCAAAACACTTTTCGATAGATCAAAACTTTTTTGATTTATATAATAGAATGATCGTTGATCAAGATCATTCTAATTGCTTCCAAAATCAATCAGTGACTATTAGATGTGTGCCCTAGAAACTAGATTGGCTAAACACTTATAATACACTTCTAAGGGCAATTTTATAATTTTAATTATAAATTAATAAAAAGATTATTTTCTATCACAGTGTGTATTTAAGGTGTCTATGATACATTCTTTGAGTTAATGATAATGACAGTTCATATTTTCAAGAGTTGAAAAATTTAAGACATGAATTCTCATAATTAACTCTTAAAATGCTTCCGACCATAGGATCATCATGAGGATGATGATCGATCTGGCAGGTTGGTGTACGATCACTTTCTTAGGATAGATGTATCTTGAGTCTATGGTGTGGAGACATTGGATCGAGAGTATAGGTACTCGTTAGAAAATAAAGGCACTGAGCATGACCACCTCGAACAGTCATAAGAAAGTTTGCCTTTTCGTCGATGACTGCCTCGATGTTGTAGTGGTGTATCTGGTTCTTTACCTAAGATGCATCGATAATTCACCTTGAGGGAGTTATAGTTTGACTACACCATAACTCGATCTCCTAGCCATTCGAAATTCTGAGGTGTATGTTGGCTATAGCATGTTCATTATAAGAATTGGATTACACCAATAGGGGATCTATCTACCTCGGTAGATGAGGAGTAGTGCTATGATAATCATGAGATTGAGTACTTAAGCCCATGGCTATGGCAGAGTGAAGATGATAGAAAGAGTTTCTATTAGGATTTTATATTAGACTCGAATTGAATGATTAATTCATATGATAGATGTTGGATTTGATGAGTTTACCTTAATCCTAATCCTGTCGGCGCTCAAGATAGAAGAACCCAAATACATAGGTAGCTACACTGAGAGGTTCATTTTTGATTCTGATGAGTTACTACCATACACTGCTAGGTGTCATTAGTGAATTTTGGAAGCAATTAGAATGATTTTGATGATCGATCATTTTAATTGTATGAATCAAAAAAATTTTGATCTATCGAAAGATGTTTCAATGATGTCGACGATAGAGATCACGATATATCTAATTACCATATGGATGTTAGATATGTGTGCCCTAGAAGCTAGAATTGGCTGACACTTGTTACATACTTCTAAGGGCAAAATTATAATTTTAACTATAAAAAATAAAAGTAGGTTATTTTCTATCACAATGTGTATTTAGTGTCTGTGATACATCCCTTGAGTTAATGGCAATGATTATTCTTATTTTCAAGAGTTGAAAATTTAAGACATGAATTTTCATTGTTAACTCATAAAATGCTTCTGATCGTAGGATCATCATGAGGATGATGATTGATCCGAAAGGTTGGTGTACAATCGCTTCTCTTTAGTAGATGAGTCTTGAGTCTACGGTGTGGAGACACCGGAGCGAGAGTACAGGTACTCGTTAGAGAACGAGGGCACTGAGCGTGACCACCTCGAGTAGTCATTAGGAAGTCTACCTTCTCGTCAATGACTGACTCGATGCTGCAGTAGTGTGTCTGGTTCTTTGACCTGAGATGCATCGGCAGTTCACCTTGAGGGTGTTATAGTTTGACTACACCATTACTCGGTCTCCTAGCCATATGGAAATCCTGAGGTGTATGTTGGCTATAGCATGTTCATTGTAGGAACTGGATTGCATCAAGATGGGAATCTATCTACCTCGGTGGTAGAGGAGTAGCCCTATGATGATCATGAGAATCAAGTCCAGAGAAGCCCATGGCCATGGCAGAGTGAAATAATAGAAAGAGTTTCTATTTAAGATTTTCACATTGGACTCGAATCGAATGATTACATCATATGACAGAGACTAGGGTTTGACGAGTTCACCTTAACCCTAATCTGATCGGGGCTCAAGATAGAAGAACTTAATCACACAGGTAGCTGCACCAAGAGGTTCGCATTCAGCTCTGATGGGTTGCCACCATATACTGCTAGGTGTCACTGGTGGATTTTGGGAGCAATTAGAATGATTTAGATGATCGATCATTCTAGCTGTTCGAATCAGAAGAGTTCTGATCCATCGAAAGGAGTTTCGATGATGTCGATGATAGAGATCATGACATATCCCATTACCATACAGAACTTGAACCTAACTGGGTCACACAAACAAGGGTTTGAATCTGGTGATCATCAATTGAACTGATCTAGTTCAATTGATCTGAATGAGATTCAATTAGGTTCAAGGAAAATCGTGCTAGCACTCGATTGAACCTAACGTTCTTCTTTTACTTATCATAAATAAGTTGTCCTGAACTGAGCCAAAGGAGTTTGTGCTCAATCAGAGGCCTTCTTATGGTCTGACTGGAGGTTGTCCAAGTCAGAAAAGGTTGTCTTATTTTGTAATTTAAGACATTACCTGCCATTTTTGGTCACCTGCCAAATTTTGTCTTTTGACTTTGGTCAAAAGTTGACCTTTGACTTCAAACATTGACCCATGTGTCATGCACCTATTGACAGAGAGCTTTTGGGGGCCTTGTCCCCTGCCTAGAAAAGGAGAAGGATAAAGGGCTGCACGCCTAGGGAAGGCGTGAGCCCCAAGTAGGAGGCGCCTAGGAGTCCCATACAGGAGGCACTCCAGTTTGCCTTCAGGGACTCCAATCAGGATTCCCAAGAGAGACTTCTTTAAGACCAGTCTTGGTGCCCTCTAAGGATCTTCAGAGGGGCTCTCATCTAAGGATTGGAATCCAGATGATATCTATCCCACCAATCAGATTTAGATCTGATTTCACAAAAGGGTTGTGATTGGTTGAGGAGAAGAGGAGTTGCATCACGCTAGTAGGTCTATAAATAAGACCCTATCTAATGCCCTAGGATTTAGATTCTAGCCCATTTCCCATGCCCCAGGGCTGCTCTCTCTTCCTTCTCCATGCCATATCTTCTCCTCTCTCCTCTCCACGTCCAAAAGTTTTGGACTTCAGTTTGGTGCGATCCAGATCAAGAGAAAGGCGATCAAAAAGCAAGAAGGCTGCGCTGCTGCAAAAGGACGACTGCAGATCTTCAAAAGGAGTTTTGAAGATCCTCCAGATCAGATCCAGATCTAATTTTTGGAGGTGTGATAGAGAAGAAGATCTCTAGATCCAACCCGAGTGGATACCGGTAGAGGCCAGGCGCTTGCGTGGCTAGATCCAGAACCTTCCGCTGCATCAGGATCATCACAGGGTAATAGGATTACCCAAATCAAGGTAAATTAAATTTGAATTTAATTTATCTTATTTTTATTTTATTTTTTTTATTAATAATAAGAATCAGATCTAAAAATCTTAAGATCTGATTAGATCAAGAGAAAATTTTTTTTTGAAATATATCTCTTGATCTAATCAGATCTGAACGAACCTGGACCGGGAAATCAGGATTTTCCCTTCAACTGGTATCAGAGCCATGGTTCTAAATTGTTTAGATCTAATTTTAATTTTATTTTAATTAAAAATAAATGATTTTAGATGTCACATGAGATGTGATCAGATCTGAAATCAGAAAAAATTAAAATTAAATAATTTGGATCTAAGATTGAAAGATATGCATGACTAGTTCTAGAAATAGAATAGTTCTATAGAATAGTCTTTGCATGTTTTTGATTTAATTGATTAAATCATATTTTAGATCTTTTATTTACTATTTTTTGATATTATAAGTGTTATAATAACATCTGAAAAATAGCAAATAAAAATTATTTAATTTTAAATATCATATGAGATATGATTGATGCATGTCTAGACTAGTTGTAGAATAGTTCTACATAATTGTCTAGATTAGAATTTATTTTGATTAGATCAATTTAAATCTAATTTTTTAGATTATTATGAGATAATTTAGATCTGAAAAATATGCATGATTTGATACATGAGATGTATGCAAAATATGCCATGATTAGATCTAATTTTTATATATGAGATATATGATATAGATCTAAAACTGTTTTGTAGTATTTACATGTTCCTGATTAAGGCGTTCCTCTTGGCCGTCCGGTCATAAGAACGAAGAAGGGTTTAAAGGCCCTCTCTTCCCATTCGATGGGGTGTTCTTATGATGTGTAGGGGTGCTGCGTGTTCGTCCTTAATCAGAAACCCAAAACTTACTTTCTGCAAAACCCTAGATCCTGAAACCCTAGGATTTATTGTGCATATTTTGTTTATGAACCCAACTTAATTAAGAATTAAGATTTATGGAATATTAATTAGGTCTAAAATTGAGAATTTCAGATCTAAGACATATTCATAATACTGGGTTCGGGCTTGGGTAGCTCAATTAGGTCTAAGCGGTTGATCAAACCGAATCAAGAGTTGGTTAGATGGGATCAACAATGCTTAAATTGACCAGCCTAATAGGATTAAGTCTGGGTCAAGATCGAGTCACGAGTCACGATCAAGCAAGACCTAATTAGGCTCAGAGGTTAGAGTCTGGATTGTAGGCTAACCCAAATTGGTTCTGACTCAATAATTTGGTGTCTAAGGTAAGTTTGGCACATACGACCGACTGGTTTTTAATTGGAAGCTACTCGACCTCTGAATGCGTTCTTGTGCGAGTTAATGGCATATTCCTTCCACCGGTCTCACTTACCTGGCCATATCTGTTGACACAGTTCTGATCTGAGGTGGTCAATAATCCGAGCTAACCCATGCCACTAGGTTAGTCATAATTGTTATGACTAAGCCAAGTCTAGTTTAATGAGACCTGAATCAATTCTCCCTAAGAAAAGATTAAGTCTGAGGTCTTCCACCATTGTAGATGTGCGGGCCCTTCCCGGGGTTGATTGTTCTCGGCTGGATACAGTGGCTCAGTTGCACCGGAAGATGCAACCATGTCTATTAGGCATTGGATGCTATGGGCTGGAGGATGAGTTGGGCTCAATATTTTGGATACGGTGAGAGACCCAATTAGGAACCCAGTCTATGCAAATGGTGGGTCTGACTTAACTAAGGAGTGGATCAATATTTCCGGATACGGTGAGATTCATGAATTAGAGACCAAGTTTGGGTGCACCATGATTAGAGAATCATTGAACAAGAGTTGTTCACTCATTGGCTAACCCATCACCAATAACTGTTAGGTGAGGTGATGAGTCAGTTGGTGAGACCGCACCACCCACTAGAAATCATCAATCGTGGAGATTTTCGCATCTCTACAGAGGGAGTGTAGGGATCCGAGAAAATAGTGGGAGCTAATTTGTTTAAAAATAAAATCCTAAATAAATTGGTCAAGTCAAAATTACAGTATCTAACTAGAATCTTTGACTCTCTACAGGAAAAATGTCTGCGTCCAACCCACTGGCACGTATCCTGGACACACATAGACTGACTGGACCCAATTATAAAGATTGGCTCAGGAACTACAAAATTATTTTGGGTTCAGAGAAGTTAACACATGTTTTGGACCAGGACCCTCCCACCTTACCAGCTCGTCCATCCACTGAACAGAGAGCGTCTCTGGAAAAATGGATTGACGAAGATAATAAGGCCAGATACTACATGTTGGGCTCGATGTCTGATGAGCTCCAGCGCCAACATGAAGATATCGGGACTGCTCGCCAAATGTTGGCTCACCTGCAGGAGATGTTTGGTGAACAGAGTCGCGCAGCCAAATATCAAGTCACGAAATGACTTTTTAAGGCTAAGATGCGTGATGGGCAGTCAGTCCAAGATCACTGTCTGACAATGATCAAGGACATGGAAGAGCTTGAGAAGCTCGGTGTGAAGTTGGACTTGGATCTGCAGAACGATATTATTCTGCAATCCTTGACTGATGCATATGGGCAATTCATCATGAATTACCATACATGCATAAACTTCAAAATTCCTTGGCCGAGTTAATGAATATGCTGGTTACCGCTGAGCTTTCTATGAAAGGTTCTAAAGGCTCAGTTCTTGCTATGGAACGGACTTCTTCCAAAAGAAAATCTTATGGAAAGAAAAAGAAGTCTGTGAAAAAGCAAAAGGTAGAAGGATCAAAGAAGAAGAAGGCAGAGCCGAAGAAAAAGGTCTGATAAAGGAAAAGTATTTTCATTGCAACAGCGACGGCCATTGGAAGCGGAACTGCCCTACTTACCTGGCCACCCTGAAGAATAAGAAGGAGGCAAGGTCCTTTCTGGAGGTATGCTCGTTATTGAATCTAACCTTATGATTTCTTCTGCATCTAATTCCGTGCTTGACTCTAGTTCTAGTAATCATTTTTTTACTTCTTGAAGGAAAAATCCTGATTTTTAGGATTAGGTTCGTTCAGATCTGATCGGATCAAGAAAGATATTTTAAAAATTTTTCTCATATATCCAAATCAGATCTAAGATATTTTAGATCTAATTTTATAGATCTAATAAATAAAATAAAAATAAATTAAATCTAATTTAATTTATATCTTGATGTTGGGTAATCTGATTATCCTTTGATGATCCTATTGATTGCCTGAGATTCTGGATCTAGTCACGCAAGTGCCTGGCCTCTACCGATATCCACTTGGGCTGGATCTAGAGATCTTCTCCTTCTTTATCACTTCTCCAAAAATTAGATCTGGATTTGATTTGGAGGATCTTCAAAACTCCTTCTGAAGATCAGCAGTCGTCTCTGTAGCAGTGCTGCCTTCTTCCTTTCTTGTCAGCTCTTTCTTGCCTGGATCGCACCAAA
The DNA here is from genome assembly GCA_006176705.1 of Cocos nucifera. NCBI lineage: Eukaryota > Viridiplantae > Streptophyta > Magnoliopsida > Arecales > Arecaceae > Cocos > Cocos nucifera. The sequence goes on along the minus strand of QRFJ01001030.1, from coordinate 63,804 downwards.
CTAGAGCCCAACTTTCCTTGGGCATGGAGAGGAGAGAGATGATTAGAAGATGGCATGGAGGAGGGAGAGGGGTAGCCTTGGGGCATGGGCTAAGAGAGAACTCTTTTGAAGTTGGATGCAGACAAGATTTATATAGACCCTGTTATGCCATGCAGTGCCACATCATCCCGGCCAATCATGTTGCTTCGTGCAATTAGATCTAAATCTGATTGATGGGATGACATCATCTGATCCAATCAGATGAGAGCCCCACTAATTCATCCTTAGATGGCACCTAAGACTGGTCAAAGTCTATAGTTATGGACCACATAAGCAGAAACCAAGAAGCAACCTGGAGTTTCATCCGTATGGGACTCCAGTCGTCCCTATCCATGGGCGCATGACTCCCTAGGTGTGTGCCCCCTCCTTTCCAACATCTAGCAAGGGGACAAGCCCCTATCGACTCTCCAATAGGTGCATGACACATGGGTAGATGTCCAAGGGTCAAAGGTCAATATTTGACCAAAGTCAAAAGACAAGAATTAGTAGGTGATGGAAAATGGCAGGTCTTGTCTGAAATTTATCTTATAAATGAAGATAATTTTTTTCTAATCTAGACAAGCTCCAGTCAGATCAAGTAAAGATACCTGAGCAAGCACAAACACATTTGGCTCAGTCGAGACAACTTTTAATGATAGTAGAAGGAGAACGTTAGGCTTAATCATGTGCTAGCATGATTTTCTTAAACCTAATTGAATCTAATTCAAGTCAATTGAACTGGATTAATCTAATTGATAATATTCAAATCCAAACCCTTGTTTGTGTGATCCAGTTAGGTTCAGTTCTATATGGTAATAGGATATGTCGCGATCTCTATCATCGATATTATCGAAACTCCTTTCGATGGATTAGAACTCTTTTGATTCAGACAACTATAATGATCGATCATCTAAATCATTCTATTTGCTTCCAAAACCACCAGTGACACCTAGCAGTATATGGTGGCAACCCATCAAAACTAAAAATAAATCTCTTAGTGCAGCTACTTGTGTGATTAAGTTCTTCTATCTTGAGCCCTGATCAGATTAGGGTTAAGGTGAACTCATCAAACCCTAATTTCTATCATATGATTTAATCATTTGATTCAAGTTTGGTGTAAAAATCTTAATAGAAACTCTTTCTATTATTTCACTCTACCATGGCCATGCTTGTAGACTTATTCTCATGATTATCATAGGCTGCTCCTTACCACACAGTAGATAGATTTCTCTTGTGCAATCCAATTCCTACAATGAACATGCTATAGCCAACATACACTAGGATTTCGTGGCCAATCCGTGTTATGGTTAGTCAAACTAAACACTAGAATAAAGATGCATCAGGTCAAAGAACTTGACACACTCTATAGTTATCAGTCATTGATTGACTCAGGTAGATCTATAACTGCTCGAGGTGGTCACGCTCAGTGCCCTCGTTCTCTAATGAGTATTTACTCTCGCTCCGGTGTCTCCACACCGTAGACTCAAGACTCATCTACTAAAGAAGAAGCGATTGTACACCAACCTTCTAATCAATCACCATCCTCATGATGATCCTATGGTCGGAGCATTTTATGAGTTAATAATGATTCTTCTTTCTTAAATTTTCAACTCTTGAAAATAGAATTATCATTACCATTAACTCAAAGGATGTATCACAGACACTAAATACACATGTGATAGAAAATAATCTATTTTATTATTATTAGTCAAAATTATAATTTTGCCTAAAAGTTATACAAGGTCAGCCGAATTTGGTTCTAGGCACACATATCTAACAAACTCCCACTTACCTAAAGCAATTGGCTACAAATCTAAGTCCCATCTTCTCAAGGTGGGCTTCATCTTATGCACCCAACGACTTTGTAAGCAATCCACCGCATTATCTTCGAGTTGATCTCTTGACCTCGACATAATCCTTCTCGGGTAATCGCATAGATGTATCCCGCTCGAGTACTTAATTTCTAATGAGACCACTCCTTAGCACGCTATGGCCATTGTTGTCCAGTACAAGAATGATATCTGATGCATTACACCGACTCTGTGGAACTTCTGACCAAAATGCCTCATTTGCACTCTGACACAGCAATATATCTACATTTCTATAAATCTGCTATCACTTTTTGAAAACTGTTTCAGGACTGAGATAACACTAGATCCCAATCGAACTTCCGATCTCAACGACAAAACCAAGTGTATAAAGTTCCCAGACTGGGTACAACAAATCTCAGTTTCAAGGAATTTCAAGAAGTTCATGTTTACTTATGGAATTCGAAATTCGCCCGTTTGGACCACACAGGCTATATCAGGTCGTGTACATAACATGGGCCCCATGAAGCATAAGGGTCTTGCAATGCATCTATTCCTAGGTGCTAGCATCTCTTGAGAATAATGCCATGCTGAAGGACCCACTCCTAGAGGTTTCAGCTAACCTCGTAGCACTTCCTTATGTACATCTTCTGTGAAAGCATACTGATCTATAATAGACCTATTCCCAAAAAAGGTTTACATGAAAATTCTTGGTACCATATTTACTGTGTCACAAAAAATATATTCCATAAGAGGATTCAACATTATATAAGAAATAACACACACATCTTCCCAAATCTGCTCTCTTCATTCTCTTATGAAAAAATAATTTGATCAAACATCATTATGCTTTCCAGTCCAGATTGAATCCATACAGCTGCATACTGTGATCATACAGGGATTGAAATCTACGTTGATTATAATAATCTTCAAATATCCATTGAAGGTGTCTTGTACATAATTTGCCATTATTTAATCGAAATAGCCTGCTCAGCGACAAGTATGAATGAATTTAGCATAGCTACTGACAATAAGATCCTGATAGTCAATTGCTTCGTCATGACTTAACCTTACCACTATCTAGCTTTAATGCCTCACATTCCACTCACCAATCTTACCTCTAACCCATAGATACATACCTTCTAAAGATTTACAAGTTGACTGTTTAGTGCATCGCACATTTTTAGACTCAATGCCTAGGCATTCTGGAGTTAATCCATATTGATCGTATAGTTGGATCATCACCTATAATCCATTACTATAGGAATATTTTCAATCTAATATTTCTCTAATGAGAACTAATCACCTCTGAAGGGATGAAAGACTCCTTCTACGAAGGATAATGGAGGAGGTAGTGATTGGATTGGCTTAACCTGATTTGGTTTCATTTGGTCCTTAGCTCATTGCTCTTATGAGACATTCTCATCAAGCTTGATCTACTTTTCAATGCTGCCATCTTGAATAAACTATTTTTCAAGAAAGATGGCATGTCAACTCACAATCACATTATGATCTTCTAGAATGTAGAAATAATATCCTAAGGACTTTGTAGTATATCCTATAAATTGAGCTCTAAAGGACCTAAAGTCTAACTTGTCTGCTTGTTATCTTTTGACATTAGCCGGACAACCCCAAATTCTGAGATGACTCGGACTTGGTTTCTTACCATGCCATATCTCATATGGTGTGGTAGGAACGATTTTAGAAGGAACCCTATTCAGTAAGTATATTGCAGTTAACAAGCAGTGTCCGTAAAGAAAATCAGAGAGATCTGTGAAGCTCATCATAGATCGGATCATGTCTAATAAAGTCTGGTTCCTCCATTCTGAAATCCTGTTGAGTTGAGGTGTTCCAGGTGGAGTCCATTAAGAGACTATGCAATTTTTTTTAAGATAGTCCAGGAATTTTTGACTAAGGTATTCACCTCCTCGATCTGATTGAAGAACCTTAATGGGTTTTTCTATTTGCTTTTCCACTTCATGTATGAATTTCTTGAACTTTTCAAAAGCTTCAGACTTGTGTTTCATAAGATACACATACCTATACCTAGATAAATCATCAGTAAAGGTTATGAAGTAGATAAAGTTGCCTCTAGTCGGCACATCAAATGGGCTGCATACATCAGTATGTACTAAGGTAAGAAGATCCGTGGCCCTTTCCCCATGACCTACAAAAGGGAGCTTAGTCATTTTGCCATGAAGACAAGATTCACAAATTGGATATGACTCAAAAGTCAACGGACTCAATAGCCCAGTTTTCTTCAATTTGTTAACCCTATCTTCTGCTATATGACCTAGTCTTAGGTGCCATAGATACCTATCATTTGGACTATCCCTAGGTCATTTCATGGTATTCACATTTTGCTCAATGTTAAAAATAGATACATCAATAT